>MU747055.1:42693-68325 GCA_026770625.1 Nicotiana glauca | reverse complement strand
CCTGAGTTTAATACTTGGGTTTTATTTGCAACGTCCGCAGAATCCTATTTAGAGGATATACATTGGGCGTGATCACATACCTTATCTATTGATTTATACTGAGAGTGGGAGTAAAAGCACGAAGGGTGATCCCGTGCAGTATCATTTTTTCATTGTGATGTTGAGAATAAAAGCACTAAAGTTGATGCCGTGCAATTTTCTTTATTGTGCTTGATTGTTGTTACTGGTTAANCCCCCCCCCCCAATAGTACTTCTTTAGCTTTTATTTGTTATTATCTTGTACATATACTGTTATCTGCATAGGTTTATTACGTGGGTGTCTTGTCATAGACTCTTCACTACTTCGTCGAGGTTAGGCTCGACACTTAGGAGTACATGGGGTCGGTAATACTCATACTACACTCTGCACTTCTTGTGCAGACTTTGGTACCGGCCCAAGCTGTTCGTGAGGCGTAGCAGCTTGGATTTGCTTATTGGAGACTCGAGGTAGATCTGCTGGCATCTGCAGACTTTGGAGTCCCCTTCTATTTTCACTATTTTACTATTTCTTTTCGTTCGAAACAGTTGTATTTTGTCTCAGACTCTCTTTGTAGAAAATCTTAGAAGCTCGTGAGTTATGACTCCAAATCCGAATTGTAGTAGATATTATAGACATTTATGTTATTCCGCACTCGATTTTATTTTATTTTAGCTTAACTAACTTTATCAATTGAAATTGAATAACAATTGGCTTAACGGTTCTAAGGTTGACTTGCCTAGCAAATGGAATGTTAGGCGTGATCACAATCCCAATATGAGAATTCGGGTTGTGACATTTCCTACACTCAATCTAGTAAGTACGTAATTGGCACCATTTGGAGAAAATGACAAAAATGGACATTTAGATATATGCTTGAGCAGTTTTGACCCTCTAAGTCTGTCAAAAGTGAAACCTTTGCCCTTCTTATTCAAAAATTTAATAAACTATGATTGCCAAATATAATGAAAATTTCTTTCTATTATAATCCTCTCCCTTCATTCGTCGAGCCGCTTGTAATATTTTGGTGTAATACTTACTCGTAAATGATTGCTGTCAGAATTTTTCACTAATCCGGTGTGATTAGTCTCATCCGTTTATGAATTAGGAATTCCTCTTCCAATTCGTCCCAGAATGGGCGTTATGGCAAAGAACAAGAATAAAATTAAAGGAGAAATTTGTCTAATAGCAACAAAGGGCGCCTCCACAGGTTGACATCCGATGCAACCTAGTAGTAAGCAATCCGCCAAAAGCAATCAAAATATTATTGTGAAAAAGAAAATTTTAAATAGAAATATTAGGAAAGTTCCTGCAGATTCTAAAAATTCCACACCAAAAATTATATTTGACATTAGAAATAGATTAAAAATAATAGAAGTCACATGATAAAAAATTGCACCAGACACTAGACATAGACAAAACAATAGATCCTTCAGGAAAGTTTGACGGGAATGTGATGAGTTGTCAATGCTTTCAATGCGAGAAGGGTGTTCCAGCCAAACTATTCCTTGAAAAAAGTCAACGAATAAATATAAAAAGTGTAAAAAAAATGAACCTCCAAATATGAGTTCCCATTAAATATTATTTTTTCGTAATGTATGTCAAATTTAATAGCCAGAGTTTATTAAATATTTGACATAGATCAAAAGTACTTACTGTGGCAAACTTAAAAGACCAAAATTGATCAGGAGTATACCTAAGGGACTATTTTAGACCTACCCTAAACAAAAGGAACCCCTTTGTAATCTTCTCTTTTAATTACCTTGTCTCTAATAAAAAAATTAACCAATTTTTCCAGACTTAAAAGTCACTAATTATAGGAAATTTTTTGCTTGCTTCAAAATTGCAAACCTTATCTTTCCTGATGGAAGCATTTGTGCTCGTCTTGTTCTTGATAATGTACGTGAATATCCTTGTACTATAATATTAAGAATTGCTTGACTGATAATACGTGGACCCTCCTTATTTGACAGCCCTTAATTAATTCAATTTCCAAACTCGCCATCTCTAATTCACAGTAAATAGCTTTCCAAAATCCAAAGTATGTATATCCCTTATCGGACCTTTTAGCTATCGATTTCTTCTATGTATAATTGTACCAGTTTGATCTTGTTCTTTTTTAAGCTACCCAAGGCATCTTCATCAGCTGAATCCAACTGCATATTGTATACGGTGAAATCGGAGGGTTCAATTCCTCGTCATCGTGGCACCTCAAAAGATTGTCTCAAAGGCTCGAGGCTACGGCCGAACCTCCTCCCTCGAGGTTCGTCAACGCTCGACCTTGGGGCAGTACTGACCACGGCTATGGTAAAAGTGGAGAGTTCCCAAGGCATGCAGCTAGAGCTCACAAAGTCTGTCAGACTAGGCCTAGACCCGAGTCAGGGCGTCAACTGGCTATCCCATCTCCATATCTTTTTAATTAATTTATTTTGTACTATATTGGGATCCTCCGCTCATATATAAAGGGGATCCCTATCATTTTGTAAAGGTGGTTGCTCCATACTAAATATACAAAAACATTCTCTCTGCTCTCTAACACATTCTCATGATATTATTGCTTCCATTTATTGTCTTCATTTATAGTTCTTCATTTATTGCTTATTATTGGCCATAAAGAGACACCCTTGATTTTATCATAACTGTTATTCGTACATCAATCGCCCTCGATAGCTCCCAGCCGAGTATCAGAATCGACCTCGAGGCCCCTAAATTGACAAGCTCGAGGCCTCGATTGCTAACCTTTCTGTTTGGTTATCACCTTGTTCTCAAACTCTTATCCCATTTCTAAGTCTTTCACATATCACCAAACGCCTAACAACTAGCATAAAAATAGATCACGTATTTTTAGAGTCACATTACTAAATTTAATTGTTATTACCATTTTCATGATAAAAAGTTTGGCGCCACCGTGGGGCTAAAAATAATAGTAATTATTTTCTTGCTGATTTTACTACACAACGCGAGTTATCTTTCACACTTTTTCTTGTCCAAGATCTTTGATTTCAGGTCGAAATGTCTAACTCAATAAATAAAGGGGAAAACAACAATCTTGAGGACCACAGAGAAAATGGTGAAGGTGTTCCAGTTGATGGTATGCCACCACGAAACCCTGGGAATGCACCAGGACCAACCCGTGGGGACACGGTGTCACGCGACGCCCCACACGTGGATATAAGCTCATACACCGACAGGAGTGTGCACCAAGGAGATCAACAAGATGCTTAGAAATCCCAACTAGGGAAGAATGGGAGTATAGCCTTCATGTTATTTTTGAAATGCTGCAGGCACAACAACTGGCTATTGCTCAGCTACCGGGGACGGCTCCCCCAGCCGAGCAGGTACCGGAAAGATCGAGCAATAACGGGTCGGCAGCCAATCCCGACATTGTAAAGATGCTCGAGTGTCTCACAATAAGGATCGAATCGGGAGAGAAAATGATAGAAGCCAACGACAAGAAGGTCGAGACCTACAACTCTAGGGTTGACCAAATTCCGGGGGCACCCCCAATCTTGAAAGGTGTGGACTCAAAGAAGTTTGTACAGAAGCCATTCCCACTAGAAGCGGCCTCGAAACCTATTCCAAAGAAGTTCAGAATGCCAGACCTTTCGAAGTATAATGGTACCTCGAACTCCAATGAGCATGTCACCGCTTACACCTGTGCAGTAAAGGGCAACAACTTAAGGGACGACGAGATCGAGTTTGTCCTACTGAAGAAGTTCGGGAAACACTCTCTAAAGGGACAATGATGTTGTATCACAACCTGAACCCAAACTCTATAAACTTATTTGCCATGCTGGCAGATTCCTTCATAAAGGCACATATTGGGGCCATGAAGGTGGCCATAAGGAAATCCGACGTCTTCAGAATCAAGCAAAGGAAGAATGAGATGCTGCGAGAGTTCGTATCTCGCTTTCAAATGGAACAAATGGAACTACTACCAGTCTCTGACGACTGGGCAGTGCAGGCCTCCACTCAAGGTCTGAATGAATGGAGCTCGGTGGCTTCAAAGCAGCTGAAATAGAATCTGGTCGAGTATCCCGCCGTAACCTGGTCGGACGTTCATAACCGATACCAGTCAAAAATCAGGGTCAAGGAAGACCAGCTAGGAGCCCCCTCGGGCTCGGTATACCCAATATGGCTTCTAGCGAAGGAGCCAAAGCCTAACAAAGAAAGGTACCAGTCATACACTGAAGATAGGAGAAATGCCCCGAGGCGTAACCCACCTCGCAACGATCGAAGGATAGACCGAGGATAGAATCCTCGAGGACTCATCAACAGAGCCGGATTTAATAGGAACGCAGGGCTAACGGAGGCACCTAGCTTATCAGAATACAATTTCAATGTTGATGTATCAGACATCGCGTTCGCCATCAGCAAAATCAGAGACTCCAGGTGGTCCAAGCCTGTACAATTAGATCCTTCACAAAGGATTATAACTTAGTGTGTGAATTTCACAACACACACGGTCACAAGACCAAGGATTTCCACCATCTCCGAGAAGAAGTAGCCAGACTACTCAATAAAGGTCACCTCCAAGAATTCCTAAGCGATCGGGCCAAAAATCAGTTCCGGGAAAGAGAGGCGGCCAAGAAGAACGAAACGAATGAGCCGCAACATGTCATCCACATGATCTTGGGAGGCATCGATGCCCCACAGGAACCCGTGATGAGAAGGAAAAAATATCCGTCACCAGAGAAAAGCGAACCCGGGGTTACATATCCGAGGATGCTCTCACGTTCAGTAACGGGGATACTGAGACCTTGTCTCAGCCTCACAATGACGTATTGGTAATCTCTTTCCTTGTAAATACATTTCAAATTAAACGTGTACTCGTAGATCCAGGTAGCTTGGCCAACATTATCAGGTAGAGACTAATAGAGCAGCCCGGACTGCTTGACCAAATCATACCCGCCACTCGAGTCCTCAACAGATTCAACATGGCAAGTGAAACAACGAAAGGAGAAATCACCCTCCCAGTCATCATCGCCGGCACAACCTAAAATGCCAAATTCCATGTCATCAAAGGAGACATGAGGTACGAAGCTTTGTTCAGGAGGCCGTGGATACACTGCATGAGAGTAGTACTATCCACCCTCCACCAAATGATGAAATTCCCGATGAAGGATGGGATTAAAATCGTCTACGAGGAACAACATGCGGCAAGAGAAATGTTCGCGGTGCACAATGTGGTGACAACAAACTACGTCTTCGGTTAAGTCCGATTAAACAAATTAGAGGACCGTATCGCATCCTCATCACAAGCGACTAGAACATATCGGAGCACGAAACATCACTGGCATGTTACGCACTGAGGTATGTCCATCTCCCTTTGTATTTTAATATATACTCCATACTAACCTTTATGCAGGCATCCGACCGAGGCAGTCGAAAAGCTAAACCAAGCTCGAAGACCTTAAGGTTTTAAAGCATCCGTTGCACTCTTTTCCTTCGATCGGTTTTTTTTTTTCAAAGAGGGTTTTACCGACAAGGTTTTTAACAAAGAAACATCCACATGCTACCTAAGGAAGACTCAACGAGTATTCAAGGCTTCTTTTGCAATCAACCTCGAATACTGGTGGGCATCCCCCCCAGAAGGCCATCTACTCGGAGAAGCCAAGAAATGCCGAATGGGGTCTCAATAGGAAAATGATGTACCGGGCCAAACGGTCTAATGAACTGTGTCCGCATAGGATAGGCGGGCCCCCGACGGCAAAAACATATATACTTGTACCAAATAATCAAAGAATACTTTTCATCAAAGCATTCCACGCTTCAAAAGAAACTCGGCATTTTCGCAAAAATGACTCTTTTGTCAAAAACATCTCGAGCACTCGGGGATTGGCGTCAACAATTCAACACCTAGACGACCTCCAGGTTAGAACTCCAAATTCATAAGTCCTCAACGAGGCAACATCAAAATCACAAAATGTCTCCAAAACCGAAAGTGTCCCGAATACTTGGGGACTGGTGTCAAAATCTCAAAAATCACACGGCCCCCGGGTCAAAATCTCCGAAATCGTAAGACCTCAAAGAGGCAATACCAAATTTATGAGTAATGGCTACCGAGCCAAGATACCCTCGATGACTCGGGGACTGTCGCCAATCACCACTCACTAAATACCCGAGGCTATAAGACCCTAAGCAGGCAGACTCGATCTTGTAAGACCTAGATAAGTCAACAACAGTGTCTGTAAGACCTCAAGCAAGGCATGAACCACACTTGTACCAAGTGGCAATATCTGTAAGACCTCGAGCAAGGCATGAACCATACTTGACTGTAAGACCTCAAAGGCATGAAAAATTTGTAAGACCTTACTAAAGGCATAAACTCGATCTCAAAGTTAAGACTATATATCAAACTTGTAAGACCCTTAAAAGGCATACCCTCGATATAGACACCAAAAATATTTCACTTAGGATTAAAAATGGCTCCGGCCAAGCACAAGTGACTATGGTCAAAAGGCTGTACTAGCCAAACTAACGCGACTCGGGGATGCCCGACCATTGCAATAAAATCACAGGCCTTCAATTACTTCGAATTTACTTCGAAAATAACCGGTTAAACAAGCTACCCTCAACACAGGCAAAAGAGCTTCGACCATGTCAGCTCCAAATTACAAGCTTCGAGATACTCAACCTCCGAGCCAAACCTCCAGAGGTGCTCGATCATCGCCATATAATGACTCACAATTGAGGTTTTTATTGAACCGTCGAAGAGTCAGGCAAACATTATTTCAAAAAGTCCTTAATGAGGGAAAAATAATGCCTATAAAAGGTCATCGACCCAACACGTAAGAGCCTATGTCGCCAGCCCACATAAAAGGCCGCATCGACCCAATGAGCCTCTGTCGCCAGCCCACATAAAAGGCCGCATCAACCCAATGAGCCTCTATCGCCAGCTTATACTAAAAAGTTGTACCGACCCAACGCGTAAGAGCCTAAGGGCCAACTTGAAATTATAAAACTTAAGGGTCAAATGAGCTCGAGTCGAAACCCAATTTGGAGACTGAACCCAAAATAGTTGAGCAAAATATGCCTAAGAGAAAAAGCATAAGAGCTCAAACGCGAGCCCACACAAAAGGTCGCATCGACCAAAAGTGTAAGAGCCATTGTCGCCAGCCTAAAATTCGACATCTTGAGGGTCAAATGAGCTCGAGTCGATAACTGAATCGGAGACTGAACCCGAAACATTTGATCAAAACATTCCTAAAAGAAAAAGCATAAGAGCTAAAATGCCGATTTATACTAAAGGCTCGTATCGGCCAAGCGCATAAGAGCCCACGGGCCAGCCCAATGAACCTCAAGACCATACTATGAATCTAAGGATTCCTCCTAACTCAAAGACCATTTCGTCTGGCTAAGTTTGAGAAAAAAAGAGATACAGAAGAAATAAAGCCGCAAGGTTTCCTTTTGTACACATATAAGAAAAATCACAAGCTCCATCTATAAACGTGTTTTGAAAATTCTATATAAAGAATCAGAAAGTAAAATCTACATCACCCTGAGGGTTATGGCCCGTCGGCCTCATCTTCACTATCTTTGGTGTCGGAAAAAAGTAAATGAACACCACGCTAGTGCCAACTCTTCCGAGAGGACAAATTTCCTCGCACGGATCTCCTCGAGAATTTTTCTCCGAGAATTACAACGAGCATAAAATTTGATCTTGTCTTAACGGTCAAGGGTCGTTCTCAACTCAGCCTGAGTATCGGCAGCGTTCTTCAAATGGACCGCTACCTTCTGGTCAGCCTTAGTTCGGCTCATTACGGCTTCAGTCCGAGCATCAGCAACCTCGGCCTTGACCTTCAAAAGCACGGACTCGATCTTTGTAATCATAACTGTTCGAACTGAGACATTGTCACGGGCTAAGCGAAGTTGAGCCTCAAAGGCGGAAGCTTTAGCCAGAGCACCTTTCCCCTCTGAAGCCTGAACTTCCACCTGAGCTTTTAGCTCATCATGCTTGCGTTTGGCTCGGCCAACTTCATCCGGAAAGAGCTTGATTGTAGGTTTGATCAACAAAGTGATGAGATGTCAAAGATCGGCTCAAAAGGAGTGAAACCTGCACAAGTATCAAAGACAAGACAACTCAGGACAAACTAGCCTAGTGCGGCCGTAGTCCATTCTGTGCGGTCCGCACTAGGGAGATTCAAATACTGGATTTTAAGGCATCAAACCTAGAGCGGCCGCAGTCCATTCTGTGCGGTCCGCACTAGAGAGATTCAGAGACTGGATTTTAAGGCATCAAAGCAGTGCGGCCACATTAGATATTGTGAAATTCGCACTGAAGACACCGTGCCACACCATTATTTTGTGCGATCCGTAGAAGAAAACTACAGAGAGATGTCAAGTGCCAAGGTTCAAGCCTATGCGGTTCGCGGTCCGCGGTCGTGTTTGTGCGGACCGCGCTAGTTACCTCCACGGCCGCTGTCCATTCTATGCGGTCCGCGGAGCCTAGGTTCAGAGAGTTGATTTTTCAAAGTCAAGAGCCTAGTGCGGCCGCACACCATTTTGTGCGGTCCGCGCTGACCTCGCATGGGTATTTTTGTCCAATTTTTCCAGCTTAGTATAAATAGAATATTTTTCCATTTTTAGGGTATCAGATATTACAGAACAGTAGCTGCGCTCTTGAGAAGGCATATCTTAGCTAGTTTTGGCACTTTTGCTTAGTTTTAATCATTGAAACTTTGTATTTACTTTAGTAATTACTTAATATGTATTTCTCTTCATCTATTTCTTTGATTTTATCTTCAAGCATGAGTAGCTAAACCCATTAGATAGGGTTGTGGCTCAACCCTAGTGTGGGTAATTGATGGGTGTTGTGATTTAAGGTTAGATTGGTTATGTGTGTTTGTTATTTGGGTCAATTTTATGGTTTAATTTATGAATTAGTGGTTGCAAACACTAGTTTGTGCTAAGTTGACTTGGTTTTCTTGAGAAAGAGAGCCTAAGTCTCCAAAATTGACTCAACAAGGAATTGGGATGGACTCAAGAGATTTGATAGTCCCAATTAAAGTGTTAAACCTCGAGAGAGTAATTACCCGACTTGAACCTTAGTTGCTCGGGCAAATATGCATACTTAATTGGTCTCACGAGAGTCAATTGGGCAAAACCACTCTTTCTACCGAGAGGTGTAGAGTGGGTAGTATTGAGTAACGTTTATAACATATTTCCCCAATCATATCAATCGTGCCTTAGATGTAATTACCCATCAACTAGCCACCTAGGTGAAGGTCACTACCCTAGTGCCTTTTTAAACCATTAGATACAACATGTAGCAATTTACTCTTAGTCTAATTTAGTTACAATTATAATTTGTAGTTTGATCATAGTAGAATATAAAGAAAAACCAAAAATGAATAGAATACCAATTAAGAGCATACACACAATCCTAAGCTAAAAAGATACCCGACTCCAATCCTAGCTCTCTGTGGATTCGATCCCGAACCACAAATCGGGTAAAAGCTATTGCGGCCCTCTCTCGCTATGTTTTAGTGGTGCGGAGTTGGCAGCGACTAGAGTGGGCTGGGAACACTTTCTTGATAAATGCATAGATGCCAACGAACATATGGTCAAGGAGTTTTATTGCAATGTAGCCCACATAAAAAAGGGCTCCAAAGTGACCAAGGTTCGCAACAAGACTGTGTTGTTTGAAGGGAAGAACCTCAATGAATACTTGGGCTTAAATAAGGAGGATGAGACTCTATATATGGCGAAGTTGGAGTTGGGCGATGAGGTCCATCCATGGTCAGCTCAGTGCCTGGCAATCCCAAGTATCGTTCCTGATTGGTTGACAGCTGGGTAAAAATATTGAGGAGGGCCCTGAACTTCGAGGCTAGGGGTTGGGAGACCTTTGTTTGTAGCCGGTTGGACCTTACTACACATGACCAGACCCTTCCTCTCCACCAGGTTGTGTTAGTTGCTTCAATTATGGTAGGATATCCTATAAATATGGGGAATGTGATGTCCCGCATTATCTCACTAGTGGGAGCAGAACATGACCGGAACTACCCTTTCCCCAACACCCTCTCTATGTATTTTCAATATTCGGAGGTGGAAAAGAAGCCCTACGATGTCAAGGTCAAGGCGATAACCCCGTTTTCCTGGTACAACTTGAAGGGGAATGACAACCCCAAGGACAAAAATTACAAAGCCCCTACTTCTGCCACAACTGGCCAGTCTGAAGAGCCAGTTGTGGTAGAGGTACCCACTGAGCCTGCCCCCACTTCTACTGAGATGCCTCCCGGACCTTCCACATCAGCAGGCCCGGAGACCCCATCTTCCCGGGCCCATCTTATCACTGCCCACCGATTGAGTCAGACGCTTCAGAGTATCAACAACGGGATGTATACTGCTTCATCTAAGTTATCCACCTTGACCACCACTATTGTAGCTCTGTTAGCACCTCAACCAGCATAGGTCCCACAAACGATAGAGGATGCTTTGAAGGAAATTCTTGAGAACCAGAAGAAAATCCTCAATACTCAGGATACATTGGCAAAGGCAGTTGATTTGTATAGCAAGGCTCTCAAGGAGCTTGCTAAGGAGCATCAGAAGTTGCGAAAGACACGGGCCTCCAAGGAGTCCGTGAAGGAGATGCGGGCAGATGTTGACAAGTTGAAGGCAGACTAGTTGCCTTTAGACCTATCGTTTGAGGACCCAGTTCCGGCAGCTGAGCCACAGCCGAAGCTGTCACAGCGGCCTCCGAAGAGGAAGAGGACGATTCCTAGAGCCGATGATGCTATCATCCAGTTGGCGGACCTAGCGGAGACTTCCTCTAGTCAGCCATAGGGTGTACCAGATCCAGAGCCTGTCAAGGTCCAGGCCCAGGTCCCAGTAGCTGAGTAGCAGGACACCAAGAACCAGTCTGAGGTCCCCGAGCACATAGAGGACCCAGGGACCACCCATGATCCTATGTAGACCAACAGGGCTTAGGGAGTTTTTCATATCCTTTTTCTCTATCTTTTTGGTGCTTATTATGGACTAGTCAGCATTGGGGACAATGACAACTTTTATTTGAGGGGGTGCGCCCTATATTTTTGGATGACTGTATATATTGATACATTTTATGCTTTCTTGATTTTCATTTGGTCTGTATATAATTTTATATTTAGCTACTTTTATCGCACTTTTTATCTTTCCTTGGGTCTGTATATAAAGTTACATTTAATTGTATATATTCATCCCGTCTAGTGTATATTCAAATCCTCTCTTGTATATATTTAATCTATTTTCCGCAAAAAAAATTCAGTTTTAGATTCTTGTTTGTGATTCGTAGTTTTTTGTTTTCAAAGTTTGCAATAAGCCTTTGGTTTTCTTAATGCCACAGTTCTTTCCAAAGGTAGAGTATTGTGTGAACCGGGTGGCTCTTCCCAATGATAGATGGTGTGACAACCTTCTTAAGGGTTTGAGTCCATTTTTCTTTTTCTTTTTAGTAGTTTGTAGTTAAGGGTATCTCAAGCGAAGCTTCACTTGGGAGTAGCACATTTGCCTTTGATCTTATGGTCAAAAACAAATTGTTGTGTTTAGGATGGTGAAAGTCATGGCCTTGAGAATCTTGTGTTGACCGATAATCATCAAGTGGTTTTTCGGGACCATTGTGTGCTCAAGTCGTATCTAAGGTCGTTGTGGGCCTCCGACTTTATGTCTTTAGCAATCCCTTAGCTTGTGTGGTGCGTAATTGAATTGCAAGTCCAAGTCCTGAGCCATTGGTCTAGAACTTGCCCTGGATGTTTGTTGAGGAGAAATCATAAGTGAATTTTGACTTGAGACGTGATTATAGTCTCTCCTTGATCCAAATGATAGATTGAACAATTCCATAGCCTACCAATGATAAGATCCCTAGTTAACCCTTTTGAGCCTTAAACCTTTTTCTTTCAAGAACTATGATACAAGTCTATACCCGTTCTAAAAGATACCCTCTCTTGGAACCCAAATCTTTCCTTTAGCACATGGCAAAAGTATAAGTTTGGAGGGAGAGATGAGGATTGCAACAAAGTGGTAAAAAGGCACAAAAGTGAAGAAAAGGAAAGGCAATGAAAAAAAAAAGAAAATCAAAAAGACAAAAAGAAAGTTCAATGTGAAAAAGAATGAAAAGGGATTCAAGAAAAGCAATGAAAAAGAAAGAAGGTGTGGAAAGTTGAAAAAGGAGAAAATGTTTGAAATGCACAAGAAAGAGTGACAATGTGTTGTTGATACCCAACTTTTTTCTATATATTTTTAATATGCAAAATAATTTCAAAATAGTATATATATATATATATATATATATATGCATATATAAGTGTGTCCAAATATTTTAGTTATTTTTCCAATTTTTAAAAGATTTTTTTATCGCCCTATTTTAATAGTAAAAAACTAATAATTATTTGCAAAATTATCATCTTTGTTGATTCACTTATTTTATCCTCGTATTTATACCAAAATATAGCTCAGGTAAATTTTGCACATTTTTATAAATTGATTTGGTATTTTCAAAAGCTAAAATGCACTTAATTGTAATATTAGCCTATTTTAAGAATTAATTACGTTTATAATTACAAATTTGATTCCAATATTTTAATCTAATATTTATATACTGCTAATTAATTTAGCACCATTAATTTATTTTCAGAAATCATTTTGCTATTTTTTATAAAATAAAAGGGAAAAAGTGGCTATTTCAAAGTTAGCCCTATTTCATTTCAATTTTAGCCGAAATTAACCCCCCTAATTAACCCAATTTCAATCCCAAGCCGGAAGATCCCAATTCCAATTTAACCCGACCCCTAACCCATTTATCCAACCCGCCCGGCTCCCCTTTTGATCCAGGTCGTTGATCATTTTGATCAACGGCCACGATTACCCCTTACCTTTTTTAATCTCCCAAACACCCCTAACCCTAATCCATTTCACCTAAGATGCCGCCTTGAGAACCCTCTCCTCTCTCAGATTCTCTCGAACCTTCCTCTAATCGCTCCCACCTCGAAACCCACCGAAAACCTTGGCTTCTCCGGCCATGGGAGTCTTAAACTCGCCTCCCTTTGCTCTTATACACTTGGTACTCGAAGATTCGAGGTCTGACCTCGAAGGTGTTCATTCAGATCTCCACCGACCCAAGGTTCTACAGCCATCTCCGGTTTTGCTCCGGCGTATCCAGGTCTTCTGAACCTGATTCTGATCTTCTCCGACTCAGATCGGACCTTTTCAAAGCCTTTCTCATTTTAGGGTTCTTCTGAAACCCTAATTATTCGAGGTTTTCTCTAATATTTCTTAGATCTGTTGTGTATCCATGCTCTACTTGAGTTTCTCAAACGATTTCCTCAACGTTTCTTTCAAAATTACTTTTAAAATCACTTCTTTTTCGATTTAGGGTTTTCTGAAGTGCTTAAAATGTTTCTCTGACTTTTCTTTCCCTTTTCCTTGTGTGTACTTGTCTTCTACTGCTTTCATATGTTTCCTTTTACCACGCATGTTCTTCTGTGTTTTCTACATTTCATTTTTCTACTATATTTCTATACCATGCTCTCACCTGTTTATCTCATTGTGTTTTCCTATATGTTCTTTTGTCCTACTTTTTCGGTGTTCTTGTGTTCTTCTACTGTGTTTTTACTAAGTTCTTAAGTCTCTTGTTTTCCTCCTGCTGAACTTTGTTTGAGTTCTTCTAAAGAAAGACCTCCTTAAACATGTTTCTTCTACTGTGTTCTTAAGTGTTTTACTATCTTTTCTCCTCTGAACTTTGGTTAAGTTCCTTCTAAAAGTATGTTCTTCTAGTATATCTGCTACTGTGTTCTTAAATTTTACTGTTTTCTCTTCTATTGAACCCTGTTTAAATCCCTTCTGAAAGGATTTTCTTAAACGCGTTTCCTCTACTATCATGACTATTCTCTCATTATGCAAGTTTCTTCACTCTGTTTGCTTTGAACCTTCTACTGTGTTTGCATATTTTCTCATGAGTTTCTGAAAAGAAATATCTGAGCCTATTTTGACTACTTGCCTCCTCGTCTCTATATTTGATGCAAGGTGGAAACCCTAGAATTTGGGGGTTATTCTCAACAAAGAACAAACCCTAACGCCACAGTGCCCATCGAGTTCTCTCCTCCAAAGCAAAGATGTAGATCTTCATGAAAACCGTAACGGGTAAAATAATCACCCTTGAGGTTGAATCTTCCGACACAATCGACAATGTGAAAGCTAAGATCCAAGATAAGGAAGGGATTCCCCCATATCAGCAACATTTGATTTTCGCTAGAAAGCAGCTTGAAGACGGTCGAACCCTAGCCGATTACAACATCCAGAAGGATTCGACTCTTCATCTCGTGCTCCACCTCCGTGGTCGTGCTAAGAAGAGTAAGAAGAAGACTTACACCAGCCTAAGAATATTAAGCACAAGAAGAAGAAGGTTAAGCTCGCTGCGCTTCAGTTCTACAAGGTGGATGATTCTGGAAAAGTCTAGAGGCTTCGTAAGGAGTGTCCTAATGCTGAGTGTGGTGCTGGAACTTTTATGGCTAACCACTTTGACCGTCACTACTGTGGTAAGGGCTCACCTATGTTTACAACAAGGCCGGTGCCAATTGATCCTTATGATTAGCTTTTTTTAATGTTGCATCAACATTATCTTTTTGTCGAACATTAATTTAGTATAGATTTTACTTTTTCAATTATGTGACAACCTTGGGATTGTTGAGTTATTTAACAGTTTTTGCTTGTTAAAGTTTTTGATTACTATCCCAAAAAAAAAAGAATTTGGGGGTTCTGCCGAGGTTTGATCCTCTGATTGAACCAGGGTTTTATTTTAGAACCCTTGACTCTTTCAGACTAAGCTCTAAGTCTCTGAACTAAGTTTAAACTTCTTTGTTTGCATACAATTCTAAACTTTTTAAATTCTTCTACACTAGACTTTTCTACTGGTTGGCATAATAAGTTTCTTTCATGTTTCACGTGTATGTATGCTTTATATATGTTGAATCTTTGTTCAAAAAGGTTTTCCAACTTGTGATTGGGTTAGAATTCCTTTTAATAGGTCTAATTGATTGTTACTGATTTTTCTTAAGTTAAAACCTTTTCCACCTTTCTGTCTTGGTTCATTCATACCAAATCTTTGGACTTCTGATTTATTGGCTGTTAATTGATTCTCTTTCCTTAAGTTGTACAACCGCGTATGTCAAAGACCTTGTCCTTAAATAAACCTCTATGTATTTGCCCCTAATTTAATACTTTGTAAAGTGTTTGGTTGATTTCTTTCCTTAATTAGTTTTACTCGTTTGAAATATGGATCCCTTAATTAAGGGGAAAGCTTGTGTAATTGATTGACAATCAGTTTTAAAACTAGTTCTTGCCTTATTTCTGCCTGCTTTCTACACTATAAAAGGCACTACTCCATTTCACTATGACAAGAAGAAGAACAAGAAGAAAAAAAACTCACGATTAGACTTCACATTTACAATCCCACAATTCTCTTCTAAACTCTTAGTATTTTGACTGCCTGTTTGCACTTTGGCTTTGCAAGGCTACTGGTTTCTTCTTACTTGTTTCCTTGAGACTGGTATGTTCTAGTTTTAGCTACAGC
Source organism: Nicotiana glauca (assembly GCA_026770625.1). Classification (NCBI taxonomy): domain Eukaryota; kingdom Viridiplantae; phylum Streptophyta; class Magnoliopsida; order Solanales; family Solanaceae; genus Nicotiana; species Nicotiana glauca. The sequence continues at coordinate 52,768 of MU747055.1, read as the reverse complement.
ATCATCCTAATGTGTTTACTTACATCTTTTACATCCATGTCTACTTTACTGTCTATATGGAGTTAAATGTTTAACTAGCATGTTAATTTCCTTTTTACCTATTTCTGTTTGCGAATCCCTGCACCCCTATTTTCCTCTATGTGCTTTGAGTTATGGTTCAGGACATGGAAATATGCAAGTTATTGTTCATGTTTGGACTTGATCCCTTAGGGGGTCCTAACTCCAAAAACAATGTGTTTTAACAGGCTTGTGGGGTATGCCAGCATTTCCCATTGCTAGGTATGCCCACTAGCATGTCCTTGCCCTTTTGCCACTTCCCCTTCCCCTTTTCAGAATTCCTCTCTCTGCACTTACACTCACTCTTAGCTTCTAAGTTCTGCCCCCCTCCTATGAGCCTTGCCTTGGGACCTTGAGTTTCCTCTGAACTTGGACACTTGAGGGTTGGCCCTTCCACACTGCACTATACCCTAATCTGGTTATATATTTAGGGTGTAAGCACTGCCCGGAGTCCATGAGGCTCTTAGGAAACTCTGATACACCCCAAATAAGAGAAAGGCTTTTGGAATCTGATCTTTGGAGATGGTTTACTTCATACTTCAGATAGGAAGTCTGAATCAGGCTCTCCTTGGTTGTAATTTTCAATTTTTGATGTAATTTTGCTTTTCTTATTTTTCTGTGGGCTGTAATAAACTATTGGGGATGTTTTAGTGAAAAGGGGATGGGTAACCATGCATGAATATGGGTAGATAACTTGCCTATAGGAATCTTTAATTCCTGCACTTTTCATCTAGCTACCATGCCTATAAGAATTTTTGCATTTCATATAGTTATCATGCCGATAAAACTTATGCACTTCAAATAGTTATCATGCCTATAAGACTTACGCATTTCATATAGTTATCATGCCTATAAGACATGCATTTTTCATATAGTTATCATGCATATAAGACTCTTGTATCTTTCATGTAGATACCATGCCTACAAGAAATCCTACACCCTCACATGATATTATGTTTGTAATTACTAAAATCTGAATCTCGCACATGCATTTAGAAAACATGTCCATAGGCCATTCTGAATCTTGCATATGCACCTATCACTAGGCAAATGTGTTTATAGGCCTTACATAATCAATCGTATTTAGATACCATATTATAGGATTTCTACATCTTCACTATGTCTGCACAAGTGGTTAAAACTAACAACACGTAAAAAGCATGCCTATAGGAATTAATGATCAAGTCTGAAACGTTTTGTCCGCCTATAAGTAACAATAACGTCTAATTGCAGAATTCGTACTTCTTGTGTTAAAACTGGCAACATCTTCCTAAATCAATCTGCAATCAGCTTTGCTTTTTTTTTTTTGAACTCAATAGTTATCATGCCTATAGGTTTCATCTATCACTTAGGCAAGCCTTAGGACAAACTTATAAATCAAATCAGATTTTGTTAACTTCAACCAACAGGCAGGCATAATCCGGGATTCTTATCTAAACTATGTAATAAATCAGTCTGCCACCAACTCCTTTTAAGTTTATTTAGGCCTTAAATAGTACGTGCAAGACATGCTAAACTATATGCTTTCTCTGATCTAAGGAGGCCTGTTTGAGCCATATTTGTTTATGTACAATTCCCCCATACTTATCGTATGTGTTTTTGATTGTCGCCTTAGAATTTTATCTTTTTAAAACTATAAAACCTCATACCTCTTCCACTTAGTATTAGTAGTCCCAAATACCTCAGGGACTGATAGGATTAGGAAGGGTAAAAGCATGCAATAAGTAAAGCGAGACCATTCTGCGTTTAATACCTTAACGGGGTGGGAAAGAGTATATATGGATATGATGACCATGCGATAACACCACTTGTATAAGCAGTTAATGGGTGTTGTGTGGGGTGATCCATATTATTTATAAACCTACGACCCCCTTCCCTTTACTTGTTTATTTTATTACCTTCAAAATTTTAGAATGCCTTTTTCTCAAATTTCAGCTTTTTCTTTAACTTTAATTACTTGCAACAATTATGTGAAAACCCCTCCTCATATGTGAAACTCTTGCTTGTCTACTTGTTGTTTGCACTTAAAGTCACAGTTATAGTATGGCCGGGAACCACACTAGTGGATCTCGAGGGGTGCCTAACACCTTCCCCTCGGGATAATTTCGAGCCCTTACCCAATCTCTACTTTTCTAAATTAAAATTCTTCTTAGTGTCCTAATGCACTTAATCATTAGGTGGTGACTCTTCAATTCAAACTCAATTCCCAAAAGGGAACGAGTTGTCCTCCAAATGTCACAAATCCGATTTCGCGAGAAAAAGGGGGCATCGACATGTGTCTCTCTAACCCCTTAGAAAGAAGTGAAATGACTCAAAGAGTCAAGTGAGTTGTGCCAAATGAATCAAAAGAAGTGCTTAAGGGAAGATGGAACCCACTTGAACAAATACATGACCTACCCTAAACAAAAAGCCTTCACAATGAGTCCACAAAAGCCTTATATGATCTTGAGTTAAATGAAGCTTACATTAGGGATACTTACATAAGGGGAAAGCATATGGTACCTAGAGCCGGACTTATAACCTTTCCTTGAGAGAGATGAGTGAATTCCCATTAACCTCGTTTTGTGTGCCACTATTCTAAAGGTGAGGTTTGCTTAGGGAGAGTTGAGGATGTGTGAATTTGGGTTCCACAATGACTAAAGTAATTGAAAGAGTTCTTTGATGTAATGAGTCAACTCTTGATGCTCTTGTGTCACACTTGATCCATGGTTATTCAAAGGTTAAATGTTGTTAATGATTCATTTGTATTGAGGGGCAATTGTTAGTCCCAATTGATGTTAGTTGAGGTTACTTTAGGATAGCTAAAAATTCTTGGATTTTACCTCAAGGGGTGGGTCTTATTTTGTTTGCTTGAGGAGAATCAAAAGCTTAAGTTTGGGGGAGTTGATAACTAGGGATTTTGACGTGTTTCATGCTCCTCCTTGCTTGCGCTTTGATTATAAATTCTTACAAAATAGTCCCAAAAGGCTCATAAGTTGTGCTTGATTGCATGTTTGATTAACAAAGTGACGAGATGTCAAAGATTGGCTCAAAAGGAGTGAAACCTGCACATGTACCAAAGATAAGACAATTCAGGACAAACTAGCCTAGTGCGGCCGCAGTCGATTCTGTGCGGTCCGTACTAGGGAGATTTAGAGATTGGATTTTAAGGCTTCAAACCAAGTGCCGCCGCAGTCCATTCTGTGCGGTCCGCACTAGGGAGATTCAGAGACTGGATTTTGAGGCATCAAAGCAGTGCGGCCACAATAGATATTGTGTGGCCCGCACTGAAGACACCGTGGCTGCACCATCATTCTGTGCGGTCCACGGAAGCAAACTTCAGAGAGATGTCAAGTGCCAAGGTTCAAGCATATGCGATTCGCGGTCGTGTTTGTGCGGACTGCACTAGTTTCCTCCGCGGCCGAGGAGCCTGGGTTCAGAGAGTTGATTTTTCAGAGTCAAGAGCCTAGTGCGGCCCCACACCATTTTGTGCGGTCCGCGCAGACCCCGCAGGGGCATTTTTGTCCAGTTTTTCCAGCTTAGTATAAATAGAATTTTTTTCTATTTTTAGGGTATCAGATATTACAGAACAATATATGCGCTCGTGAGAAGTCATATCTTAGCCATTTTGGCACTTTTGCTTAGTTTTAATAATTGAAACTTTGTATTTACTTTAGTAATTAATTAATATGTCTTTCTCTTTATCTATTTCTCTGATTTTATCTTCAAGAATGAGTAGCTAAACCCATTATCTAGGGTTGTGGCTCAACCCTAGTGTGGGTAATTGATGAGTGTTGTGATTTAAGGTTAGATTTGTTATGGGTGTTTGTTATTTGGGTTAATTTTATGGTTTAATTTTTGAATTAGTGGTTGCAAACAATAGTTTGTGCTAAGTTGACTTGGTTCTTCTTGAGAAAGAGAGCCTAAGTCTCCAAAATTGACTCAACAAGGAATTGGAATGGACTCAAGAGATTTGATAGTCTAAATTAAAGGGTTAAACCTCGAGAGAGTAATTACCCGACTTGAGCCCTAGTTGCTCGGGCAAATATGCATACTCAATTGGTCTCGGGAGAGTCAATTGGGCAAAACTGCTCTTTCTACCAAGAGGTGTAGAGTGGGTAGTATTGAGTAACGATTATAACATATTTCCCCAATCATATAAATCGTTCCTTAGATGCAATTACCCGTCAACTAGCCACCTAGGTGAAGGTCACTGCCTAGTGCCTTTTTAAACCATTAGATACAACTTGTAGAAATTTACTCTTAGTCTAATTTAGTTATAATTATAATTTGTAGTTTGATCATAGTAGAATATAAAGAAAAACAAAAAATGAGTAGAAGTCCAATTAAGAGCATACACGCAATCCTAAGCTAAAAAGATACCCGAATCCAGTCCTAGCTCTCTGTGGATTCGATCCCGACCCGCAAAATCGGGTAAAAGCTATTGCGACCCTCTCTCGTTACTTTTTAGTGGTGAAGAGTTGGCAGAGATCAGCGTTCCAGGGTTTCCATCTTTTCTGTAACTGAGATAAACGAAACATTAGCTTCATGAGCTAGAAGGAGGAACACACATTCAATTGGGACAAAAAAACTACATGCTCCTTCAAGTAGCTCTCATAGTTCAAGCTCCGACTCGCCTCGTATAGTACATATGCCAACTCGACTTCCTTTTCATCGCAAAGGAGCCTAAGGGATCTCTCCTTATCCACAGCTTTCCGCAGCCTGGCCTCACATCGAAGCAGCCCGGACTTAAGCTTATCGAAGACCTGCAAAAGAAAACCTAATAAAGAAGGGAAGGCGCGAAACTCAAAAGTCATGTGCCGAAACTCACCACGGAGTGAAGCCGTTGGGCTTCCTCAAAGGCCGAGCACACATCTGCTAACCTGGCTCCTTCAGCTCTGAAAGAGTCGACTCTAATTGAGGCAGGGTCGCTCGGTGCATGCAACCCCGGGTTTCGAGTACCTTTCAAAGTACTTTTGATGGAAAAAGAGGACGACGGTGACGGAGAAACCATCTTTCCAAAGTCAGTAACCACGGGTGCGGTAGGCCCGTACAATACTTCCTCTCCAGGGCCCCGGTCCAGTGTTGCCCTGCTTTGAGCACCGTCGCCCTGCAAAGGCACCTCTCGCTTACTGTTATCATTCTTTAGCCCGAAAGCTAGAAACCTTTCCCCCTCTCCAAAGGAGCACGACCTCGCCTCGGAAGGCTCCCTGATGCCTACAATAGCAGGATTAGTATGCAGAAAGAGAAAGTTCCTTTCCAAATGCAAAAAGGCAAAAAAAAAAGTTGCACAACACGTTCCATGATGTTTTGCTTCCCATTTGCCCCCGGACAAAGCTCGCCACTTACACTCATCGCAAGTCGAGTGGGTCGCCAATTTTTGAATCCAATTCGGCAGATCAAGAACGTCGCCCGATGTCTATGAAATTGCTACAGAAAAAAAAAGGCACATTTGTGAAGCCAGCCTTTTCCATAAACAAAAGTAAGAAGGCACGAGTGTACCACTTACGTGTATAATTGCATTCCTCATGGAATGGCATAAACTCCACGGGGATAATATCAGCGGTTCGTACTCGCACAAATCGACTCATCCATTCCCGATCTTTGTCTTCCTCATCATCAATGACGAAGGGCGTGGTCGACCAGCATCGTAAGGTTAGCAGACCTTGATGGTGAAAAGGCCGGTACAACCTGGTAAGATGACTGAGCGTAAGTTCAAGCCCTGCCTTCTCCGCAAAGAATCTCATTATCAACACTTAATCTGTGCCAAGGTAACTTGATACTTTAGACAGAAGTCGAGCACAACCCTATCAAGGGGGCCCAGTGTGAAAGGATATGTGTACACATTAAAAAGCCCATCGGCACGGTCCGTGATGCCCTCATACGGGGAAGGTATCTGTAGGACTACCTTTTCCCCCTATCTGTAGTCTTTTCTCACTTACTCAAGGTGTTCCTATCCTATCGAAGAAGTAAACTTCAAGGTATGCTCCCATTGATCTTGAACATCGGGGTACTTCTCCGATGAGAAGTCTTTGAAGCAAAACGCCCTAAGTCAGGCCTCCCTGGCACCAGCGACACTCCTTCAACAAGGCGAGAATTGGAGGCAGAACTCTCTACTCCCTACCAAACAGATCCTAATGCAACAATCATGACTGTGACAAAATTAGAGAACTGGAGCAGGAATTTGGACAAGAGCATTAACATTGAAATAATAAAAGGCGTGACACAGGAAAAAAAAAAGATAACTACTTAGAATGGTGGGGTCTCCAAAAAACCGAAAACAACCCTATACATGGAAAAAATGGCGACAATCCGCCTGCCTCAGAGGCCGATTAAAAACACTGACCGATATCACTTCGGGAAGCTGTGCTGGCAGGATCGCCTCGATCGCTTTGCATCCGTGTTGTACATTAGACGATGCCATATGATGTTTTAGGGTCGGAGATCCCTGTACCACTAACGAGTCCCGAGGTGGTACCTGATCTCGAAGACCTCCATCAGAAAGAAGTCAGGCTTCAAAAAGCAAATGACATCATTGCGAGTCCCGAGGTGGTACCCAACCTTGAGGACCTCCATAAGAAAGAAGTTAGGCTCCAAGAAGTCAATGAAATTATCACGAGTCCCGAGGTGGTACCCAATCTCAAGGACCTCCATCAAAAAGAAGTTAGGCTCTAAGAAGCTAATGAAATCATCGTGAGTCCCGAGGTAGTACCCGACCTCGAGGACCTCTATTAGAAAGAAGTTAGGCTCCAAGAAGCCAATGGCATCATCGCGATTCCTAAGGTGGTACCTTACCTCAAGGACCTCCATCAGAAAGAAGTTAGGCTCCAAGAAGCCAACGGCATCATTGCGAGTCCTGAGGTGGTACCCGACCTCGAGGACCTCCATCAAAAGGAAGTTAGGCTCTAAGAAGCTATTGGCATCATTTGAGTCCTGAGGTGGTACCCGACCTCGATGACCTTCATCAAAAAGAGGTTAGGCTCCAAGGAAATAAGCATTTAAACTCTACCCATATGGTCTTGGCCTCGGGATACCCTCTAGATCAGAGTAAACCCTCGTCTGGGATCTATCTACAACGCCTTAAAGCTATCCACGCTAAGTATAACGCAAGTTTCCAAGTGGCTCGGGTTTGAGCGAACCCCTACTCGGGGACTGCTCTCGAAAGCCTAAAGGCATTCCCTATACTCGGGGCTCCGAGAAAATCCCCCCTCGAAGATTACTACGGGGTCTAAAGGCTAAATCTCGGTCTAAAGGTTTGAAGCGCTACTTTCATTCAAACTCGAAATCAGGGTCCCGACGACCCGAGTTTATTAGTCCAATCCAGGCTTGATCCAAGGAATAGTAAAGGGTTCTCTGGGGAACCGTGTTAATCAATCAAAAGTCAAAAGAAACACTCACACCTGGGCTTGATATTTGCACCAATTAATGGGGTCATGCACTCAGATCCTTCACAAATATAGACAGAGGGAAATATAGCATACATCAAAGACAAATTGAAGAAACGTCTTTATATTTATAAACATTTGATTACAAAAGACCACGAGGGGTCCTTGGACAGAAACAAAAGAGCAAAAAGGTACACATATAGTAAAATCCTAGAACCTAGCCTATTCTCGAGAGTGCATCCTCGATGGTAGTATATTCAAGCGCCATATCCTCGGGGGTTTCATCACGGTCTTCCAAAGCAGTATCTTCAAGGGAGAAGATGAAGAAGAGGAACGTGGTGGAGGAGAGCAAAATGACGCAGAAGAAGCAGAAAGGAATGAAGAAGTGGCAAGGTGAAAAATCTGGCCAGTATAGATTTTTCCAGTACTACTATTCCGAAGCCGCTTCTTGAGACGTTACCCCGGTGCAGGATGCAACAGTTAGTAGATAGTAACACCTCACTCCATGGAAAGAAAAAAGAGTGAGGTGCCTTATCGGGTAGTTTGGGGAGGTGAGCAGCGGTGTAAAATCCGAACACCCTCATGAGCAGCAGTGTAGAGTCCAAACATTTCCCCGAGCCGGGAGAAATTGGCCCCCATACCTCATCGTCCCGAGCCAACGACAACAACAACAACAAAGAAAAACAACAACGATAAGATGGTAAAATCTCGCTCGACAAGAGAAAGTCCAGGAGATAGGTCGTGGCGTGGCTGATAAGAACGCCACCATATAACCTTGAGGCCATGAGCCTTAAACATGGTGGATGACAATGGATGAGGATGGTGAGAAGAGAAGGATGGATAGATATGGGAAGAGACCTAAATAAAAGGTTGGTTCTAGGAGGCTACCATTTATATCAAGGGCGGTAGCTTAACCGACGACACCATTATTATTTTTGAAAGACATAACGGCAGGCGCATTTAATGTGTCCTTGGGAGCTAAACCGGCCGCGACGTTATGGCTTTGAAGAATGAGAAATGGTAATGCTTTGAATGATTTTGGAAAGGTCAAATGACGGGACATTTTGATTATCACGGAGGCTTGCGTCATCGGTATGATGTCATCACGGGAAATTTGGAAAGCTGGTTATCAAGGTCATTTCTTATTGTTCTACTCCAAGAAATTTGTGGACTATCTGTATACGGTAAAATCGGAGGGTCCAATTCCTCGTCATCGAGGCACCTCAGAAGATTGTCTCGAAGGATCGAGGCAACAGTCGAGCCTCCTCCCTCGAGGTTCGTCGACGCTCGACCTTGGGACAGTACGGACCACGACTATGGTAAAAGTGGGGAGTTCCCAAGGCATGCAGCTAGAGACGACAAAGTCTGTCAGACTAGGCCTAGACCCGAGTCAGGGCATCAACTGGCTATTCCATCTCCGTATCTTTTTAATTAATGTATTTTGTACTATATTGGGATCCTCCCTCATGTCTAAAGGGGATCCTTGTCATTTTGTAAAGGTGGTTGCTCCATACTAAATATACAAGAATATTCTCTCTGCTCTCTAACACATTCTCTTGATATTATTGCTTCCATTTATTGTCTTCATTTGTAGTTCTTCATTTATTACTTATTATTGGCCATAAAGAGCCACCCTTGATTTTACATAACTGTTAGTTATAATCAATCGCCCTCGATAGCTCCCAGCCGAGTATTAGAATCGACCTCGAGGCCCCCAAATCGATAAGCTCGAGGCCCTGATTGCTAACATTTCGGTTTGGTTATCACCTTGTTCTCAAACTTATCTCATTTATATGTCTTTTACATATCACCAACTGCCTAACAACTAGCATAAAAACAAACCACGTATTTTTAAAGTCCCATAATTAAATTTAATTATTATTACGATTTTCACGGTAAACACATATATAAACCTTACTTGAAAGAGAAAAAAAAGCTGCATATATAAAGAGCTTGCACAAAATTGACTGCCAGATTAGACTTTGGATCTCGTGACATGAGGATTTATATTACAAAGTTAAGATATATGCGATGACTAGCTGCTCAAAGTTTAATATGGTTTTCTTTAAATACTTTTAATACTGCTAGTAAATCAGAGTGAGAAACAGAGTACCAAATAACAAATAAAGGTGGACAAAATCAACAAATTATTATGGTTCGAGTTAACTAGAATTTAAAGGTCATAACTACTCAACTAAACTTAGTAGAACAAGACCGATTGACACTTAATAATTTGACTATTGTTTTACCGAGAAAGTGTTGAACCTTTTTATAAACTAATTAAATTGGAAGATTTGAGGTAAATCTTAGCCAAAAATAATTTGTCCTAGATCTAAGATAAAAGATATGAACGGGCAAACATAACAGAACATTATATTCAACTATAATAATAATTTAATACCATTATATAAGAAAAGAATGGTGATTTTCATAATATTGAATGATAATGAAGAAAACACAGATAAAAGGGGGTCACCGATCTTTAACAAGGTTGACCCACATACATTTGATATGATGAAACTAACGATGTGTACTGAAGATCTGAGCTCCCTTGCCTCCTCCTCCTTAGCGGAGAGAAAGGAATGCAGATCCCTATCCTTCCATGAAAACATGTTTGTGTATGAATTTGTTCTCCCCCCCCCCCCCCCCCCCCC
>MU747055.1:0-42091 GCA_026770625.1 Nicotiana glauca | reverse complement strand
TTTCTAAAATAGACCTAAGGTCGGGCTACCATCAACTTAGGATGGCAAGGGAGGATGTGCCCAAAACTGCCTTGAGAACTCACCCAGGTCATTTTGAATACCTGGTTATGCTTTTTGGCCTCTCAAATGCTCCTGCAACTTTGTAATCAATCATTCCATACAATGTAGTAGATATAAATATATTTGTAATCAACAAAGTTACATATATGAAAAGATATCCATTTCTTCTTCTTCTTCTTCTTCTTCTTCTTCTTCTTCTTCTTCTTCTTCTTCTTCTTCTTCTTCTGCTTCTCACTTAGTTTATATACTAGGTATTCTCCTTTAACCAACGGTCATTAAGTATAGTACCTAAGTCATTCGACTATATTACTGGTCGACCCTCCAAAATGCGTAACATCTAATTCGCTTCAAGCATTCTGAATACACGACCTCGGCCGTGTCCGAGGTGCGTGTCGTTATAGCGTTATATGGATATGACTTTGTCCCAAGTGACTTTTTGTCGTTCCTTTTTATGCAGATTCTCATATGGTCAAATTTTGACCTATACAGTTAGTCCCTTCGCCTATTGGGATCTCCTTTTGGCGAGCTCGATGGGCGAATCCTATCGATTCGAAAGTTATGAGAAATCTGAGCACTTTATGCCAGAGACGAGTACCTCATGGCGTTGTAGGAGCTGTATCAAGTCGTCACGTCAGTTCAAAATGTCATTAATACTTCTCATGCGTCATTATGGCGCATGTTTTCTATGCATTGCATCGTCTTCCGTGTTCTTTCCGTTTTCAAAATGACGGCATTTGGTTTTACCGCTCAAGGTATTTATATCCCTATAAATAGGGGAAAATCCTACATTTGAATGTTACGCTTCTTAATCTCTCAAGAGAGACTTTTGAAACTCTTCTTCTTCTCCTTCAATTTCTCATATTTCTTTTTCTGTTAAAAATTCTTGTGGCCGCTACCTTTTTCTCTTATAATTTCTGATTTTCTCAATCAAAGAAGAGATGGCTAGTGTATCTTCCAACCCTGATAGGGCCGTTGGTGCTTCAGTGTCGATAAATGATGTATTCATACTCATAGAGGGTATGGGTTTGGCGGAGGATGAGAGTTTTCTAACGGTGGATGAGGTGGTTCCCTGCCTAGGGAAGGCGAGGACTGACTTCAACAACCCTGCTGGGGATGAGCCGGAACCTTATCTCTCGACGATGGATGTTGCGGCATTCACGGCATTCAAAGCCAAACGGGTAATCCCCGATCACATTGAACTCGTTCCGGCGGTTCGTGACATAGTACATATACACCACTCGGGCTACTGTGCATTTTACGCATATCCATTTGTCATTGGATACACGCTTTCCCTTCCCTAGTTGGCAGTGGACTTCTGCCGCTTCTACAAGGTGTGTCCGACTCAACTCTCTTCGTACGTATACAAACTCTTCATTATTCTTATCAAATACGCGAAGCTGGCCGATCGAGGAATCTCTCTACAATACATTCTTAACCTCTTCACCCTTATTTTCTTAGGGGCACGATGATTCACCTGCGCCACCGAGGAACCAAGGGTTTGGTGGTGAAGATGGATGACAAGGCCAACCGTCGCTTTTGGGAGAACTTCTTCTAAGTCCGAACATAGCACATGGTGTCAAATTGTGTGGGGAATTTTTCCCGTGAGGCATGGAATTTTTCCTGTGAGTCTCCCTTTCTTTTTATTATATTATATTTTTATTGAACATGGCTGTTGGTCATCTTCCTTTAGTGACCGTAAAGTATTTTCTGTTTCCGTAACCGAAAGTGTGCCTCCTCTCCAAGTTGCCGATATTCGCTGATGGGTGAGCTCTATTCTGCCCCTCACAACGGGTAAGTGCGAATGGGCGCCTTTCCACAAGAGGTTTGGGTGCAAGCCTTCGGCCGGTAAATCGACTTATTTCGGCCTTAGTTGCTTTGTTCTTTGCTCCGTCTTTTCCTTTGTCTTATATCTTTGTTTGGTCGATTTTCTCATTGGCAAGTCGGAGAAGAGCGAGAAGGGAAAGGGCTCCTGTCCTTTCTTTTCATCAACCGGCTTCCTCTTCTCGGCCAGTACCAAATGTAACTGCGGATGAGGGTGTCCAAAGTCTGGTTTCTCGATGGAGCGCGTCCACTGAACCTGTTCGCTCGGAGGTTATTCTTCGATCGGACACTCTAGTTCCCACAATCTATTCAGTGGATGAGCCTTCTTGTGGTAGCGATGAAGAGGCTCCGTCAAAGAGGCATATGATAGTGTTGGAGGGGGAATCTTTGATTTAATTGCCCTTGAGGGGCGACCCTATTTTGGCGGTGTTTGAAGTCGGTGGTGATGCCAGCATGCTGGGGGAGGCAATATCTGTTAAGAGCATGGAAGAGGCTGCCGCTGCAGGAGGATAGAGTTTCGAGGCTTCCGTGATTGTTTCGAGCGGCCCATCGATGTCTCACAGGCCCGTACCCCAGCTTCGGCTAATGAGAGGTTGAAGGGCGTAGTGGTAGAGGACTATGAATCCGATTCTGATATCCATCCAAAGGATATGAGGATGTTTAAGGAATGCTTTAACAGGGTCGATGTCAGAGGGGAAGGCCTTACCCGTGTGCTCGAAATTCTGTTGAACTTTAATCTGTTGGAGGATACTGTGTACTTGGTGCCCAATTTGACCTTCTGTGCTCCGCCGCCGAAAGCGGGTCTCTTCGGGAAATCAGTGATCCTGGTTTGTCAACGCGATGTGGCTGGGATGGCCTTGAGAGTGAGTTTCCTTTTGCTATATTTTTTTGTATTGTGCCATTTGTTTTCGCTGATTCCTCCTCCCCCCCCCCCCCACTTTTTTTTAGACTTACATGCTGGAGATTAAGAGTGCTCGTAGGGCTGAGATGCGGGACGACGTCTTTCTGAAAATGTCCACGAAGTACTGCCAATATTGCAACAGGTGTTGAGAGATGCATGCGCAACTTAGGGCGGGTAGTAATACACAATTCCTCAGGAAAGAGTTGGAGAAAAGGGACTAGGATTTGATGCGTTCTATTCGTAGATGTAGCAAGCTCGAGGGACTGCATAAGGCCAAAGACGAGGAGCTCGAGGTGGGCAAAAGGGTTGCAGCGGAATGCGAGGACCTTCAGGTGAAGGTGTTGTCTTTGCAAACCGAACTTGAGCAGAATGCCACTAGAGTTTCCAACCTAAGTGCAGAGTGGACGGAGAAGGTGGCTGAGCTAGAAAGGAAGGTGGCCGAGTTGGAGAGGGCCGAGGGGGCCCGTGTGGTGACTTTGGAGAGGGCAGCGGATCGATGAGCTTACTGAAGGAGGCAAGGCTCGAGGAGCGGATCGATGAGCTCGAGCGGGATGGCTTAAACCTAGGAGACCAAGTTGTGGCTCTCGAGGCCGAGAAGGTGCAGTTGTTGGCTCGTCCTTCCCCTCAGGAATCTTCCTATGTTGCTGTCCCCTACCATTTGTGCGAGCTATGGGTCCATGCTAAGGCCCAGCGAGATATATACAAGGGTTTGTGGGCAGCGGGGAGCGTTCCTGAGGTCGCTTTTGAAGATGCTCAGACCAAGGCACGCGAGGCTCGTCTTTCCTGCAATTATGACCTTACGACAATGGAGGACGGTTGGGGTACTGAGAATGAATATGGGCTCTCTTCTGATCATGAAAACGCCGACGAGGACGGTGGTGGAGATGAGGCTGAGTAAACTTTTTGTAGCTTTTCGTACTTCGCTTTTTTTTTTCTTTGTTTTGTTATTGCTTGTTTTTTCTTTCTATAGGGGCACGCTTTCGGCCTTTTGTAAGATACTATCATGTATGTATGTATATCTAATAAGAAATTTGGTTTGCCTTTGGTGGCGTATCTTTTGACATTCTTTCTCTTCTTTCTCTTTTTTTTTGAAAAAGATCTTCAGATTTTCCCATGATGAGTCCCTGAGTTTTAGTTGGGAACTTGAAAGACGTTGAATTTAGCTCGCTGATTCGAGCGAGGTCGGATCTTATCTCATTAGTTCGAGCGGGGTCGAAACTTAATAACGTGAATGAAAGTCGAGATTCTCTTTGGCGGTGCCCGGGGGCCATATGGGTGTAAATTTGAATGAGGTCGAGTTGTAACCCGTTACGAGTTCAAGCGAGGTCAAACTTTATCTTGTTGACTCGAACGAGGCCGAGCTTTACTTTCGCTCGGCTATGGACAAGGGCCGTAAGAATACAACTTCGAGCGAGATCGAGTTGTCCTTCCATTCTGTGTGAAGTTACTTTTGACCTGTAGATTCGAGTAAGGTCGAATTTTGACTTGCCGACTTGGGCAGAGTTAGTTTAGGCTTGTAAATGTGAGCAAGGTTGAATTTTGACTCGCCAACTTGCGCGGAGTCAGTTTTGACTCGTAAGTTTGAGCGAGGTTGAATTCTGACTAGCTGACTGGGCGGAGTCAGTTTTTACTCGTTAGTTCGAGCGAGGTCGAATGTTGACTTGTTAATTCGAGCGAGGTCAAATTTTACTTTCGCTTGGCGATGGTCGGGGGCCGTTTGGGTGTGAATTCGAACGAGGTCAAATTGTGACCTGTGATGAGTTCGGGCGAGGTCGAATGTTGACTTGTTAATTCGAGCGAGGTCGAATTTACTTTCACTTGACGATGGTCAGGGGCTGCATGGGTGTGAATTCGAACAAGGTCGTATTATGACCCGTGATGAGTTCGAGCGAGGTCGAATTTTCCTTTCGCTTGGCGATAGCCGATGGCCATAAGGGTGTAAATTCGAGCGAGGTCGAATTGTAACCCGTTATGAGTTCGAGCAAGGTCGAACTTTCCTTTTTCTTGGAGATGGCCGATGGCCGTAAGGGTGGTAAGAATGTTTCATGCTACCTAGCTTTTTTGGAGAGTTACTCGTTGTTGCATCATTTATGCATGCATTGGGATGAGTCCTAGTTTATCTAATCTCTTTATTGCTCGGCCTGGAGAGGCCGTTGTTGGGACGACTGACGAATCTATTGCTTGGGCCTCTGAGCACCTTGGGGATCGATTGATTATAACAAATTTCGGATGCAACTTATAGTATTTAGTCGGCCGAATTAGCGTAGCGTCGCCATGGCGAGCATAGGGCAAGCTTTCCGTGTTCATGTTCTGCCTGTATTGTGGAGATTGTACATTTGATGGGCTCATCGCCCAGTCCCTTACTATGGAGATTATTTCTTATTGATGCCGGCTTGTTCTGAGCTATTTATATGTAGTTTGTAATATAGTACAGAGTGCAGGGTTTTCCCGATTTGTAGTTCGCCGTAGGGAGGAAGTTAGAGACTGTATGTCGGCTAGACTTTGTTCGTGAATTTTGGAGGACGTCCCTGCTCCTGTTCCACTTCTCTCTTTTTTAAAAAAAAGAAAAAGAAATAGCGGGTTAGAAGTATATGTAATAATCTGAACCTTGGTCGGATATTTAGATGGTGAATAAGGGGTATTGGTCACATTTCCCTCGTCCGCTGTGCTCTTTGGACCTAGGGAGTTCCCTCGTTCGGAAATGAACTAGGGATCGAGCCGCAGGATGGTTCGACTTGTTTCGTATTCTAATACTAATTTTCGGCCTGATGTTGGCTTCGGCTTTGCTCTCAGCTTCGTCGCCGGTTGAGCTTTGGAATTTTGTGGGTGGACGATCCACTTCTCCTATTAGGATCTCGCGTTCGAGTTCTAGTTCGTCAGTCCCGGGCGTGCAAAGATGGCAAAAATGTAAGTCATACCAGAAACATACAGACTAGGAGTATCTTAATCAGTCAATTACATAATAAGCATCGTCTCATATAGTAGGAGGGGAGGCGATATGCATTGGATGTAGGAGGCATTAGGTACTAACCTGAAAATGGGAATTCAGACGCGTTTGGTACGCATAGTTGTAGCCTCTTTATGATGGCTCATGTTCACAAAGCTTCAGGGTTGTTGATGTGGTGCAGTGCAGTTTTCGTGTGTATATCCTTAGGTTGGCTTGACGGTTTCGGGGGTTTACCAGCTGGTCCGGCAAGTCGGCAATCGTAATGAACGGGTGAAACTTCACCGAATTGGAGATAGAGCTAAGACCATGTTTGGATCTAGAGGGAACTAAGGCTTTGGCTAGAAAATTTCCACAGACGGCGCCAAATTATTTTACCAAGAAAGTGTTGAACCTTTTTATAAACTAATTAAATAGGAAGATTTGAGGTAAATCCTAATCAAAGATAATTCGTCCTAGATCTAAGATAGAAGATATGAACGAGCAAACATAACTGAACATTAGATTCAACTATAATAATGATTGAATACCATTATGTAAATAAAGAATGGGGATTTTTATAATATTGAATGATAATGAAGAAAACATAGATAGAAGGGGGTCATCGATCTTTAACAAGGTTGACCCCCATTCATTTAATATGATAAAACTAACAATGTGTACTGAAGATTTGAGCTCCCTTGCCTCTTTCTCCTTAGCGGAGAGAAAGGAAGGAAGATCCCTCTCCTTCCATGAAAACATGTCTGTATATGACTTTGTTTTCGATCCCCCCCCCCCCTCCTTTTCTTTTTCTTCTCACTTAGTTTGTATACTAGGTATTCTCCTTTACCCAACGGTCATTAACCATAGTACCTAAGTCGTTCGACTGTAGTACTGATCGACCATCCGAAATGCCGTAACAACCAATTCACCGTTCAAGCATTCTGAATACACGACTTCAGGCATGGTCGAGGTGCGTGTCGTTATAGCGTTGTATGGATACGACTTTGGCCCAAGTGACTGTTTGCCGTTCCTTTTTACGTGGATTCTCGTCTGTTCAAATTTGGCCCAAGTGACTTTGTTTTCGACCCCTCCCCCCCTCCTTTTCTTTTTCTTCTCACTTAATTTGTATACTAGGTATTCTCCTTTACCCAACGGTCATTAACCATAGTACCTAAGTTGTTCGACTGTATTACTGATCGACCCTCCGAAATGCCGTAACAACCAATTCACCGTTCAAGCATTCTGAATACACGACTTTGGCCATGGCCGAGGTGCGTGTCGTTATAGCGTTGTATGGATACGACTTTTGCCCAAGTGACTGTTTGCCGTTCCTTTTTACGTGGATTCTCGTCTATTCAAATTATGACCTTTTTACGCGGGTTCTCGTCTGGTCAGATTTTGACCTACACAACTATCATGGAGCTGATCTTTCTACTAAAGTTCCACTTGAATTAGGATTCACTTTCTGTTTGGGCTTCTAAAGTTCCAATTGACGAATTAGTTATTTAGGTTATATCCACTTTCTGCTTGAATTTTTTTAGACGACCAACCCATCCCTAAACTATTTTGTTCTTTAAAAACTATAGTAATTATTATAAAATCAATTCGGCAACCGAAGTGGCCAAATGGTCAACGATATAATGATCGCATAACTTTCTGTATCCTACTTTCCTCTTCAAAACCATATGGCTAGCAATAGTATCCACCATTCAATTTCAATCCATTATCATAACTTACCCTCATAAATACAAGGACTCCTCATCCCCATTTATGTAATTCGTAGATTTTGTTCACCATATATATATGACTAAGTCTTCCCAAAACTTTGCATTAATGGCATTGGCTCCTATGGCTAGCTAGCTCTTAGCTAGCATGGCTATTGATAGGGACTGTTCTTCTACTGGAACTCGCGATCTTCTTTATCTTCTGGTACTCACATGCATGGTTCATTTTTCTTTTGCTGAAAGTGTAAGTCAAACCAAATATTTGAGTTGTAGAAGACTTTGATCATTTCATGGTTTGCTAGCTGATTAAGACTTTGCAATATGCATTTTGGCACTTTAATGTGCAAAATCAATTTATATGCTTGTCTAGTAGTTGGGAGGTTGTGAATTCAATTTTTGCATGTCGATCGGTTTCTGATTATTAAATATGAAGATAAAATAATGTAAAATTGAATTTATATATGCATGTGGTAACTAGCTGTATACTATTCTGCATATCATCAATGTGTAAGGTTTAATTCTTACCATACCTTTTTCTTCCCATGCCTCTCCACCCTTTCCCCCACCAAATTAAATAGTAAAAAAGATATCCAAAATTGCTTAGAGTATATGTATTTTTCCCTCTAAACTCAAACTTAATAAGCTAAGTTTGTTTGCTATTCTATATTTGAACTGATTTTAACAACATCAAACTATTCAGGAAAAGAATGCAACGAATCAACTGAATTGCAAGATTATAAGCTTTATCAGAAAGCGCATACTTAAAAAAAAAAAAGGGGGGGGGAGTCCATAACTCTAAACTCTCACAATGTACAGGGTCCCGGGAAGGACTGGTCCACAAGGGTCTATTAATATACTCACGCAACCTTATCCTGTAATTTTTCAAGGTAATGATTTAAGGTGTTAATGAATAATGACATGGTCCGTGTATCATTAATATACAATGATCGAGATGATGATGACATTTTTGTAGCTTAGTACAAGTGACTAATTAAGACAGATCATTAATTCTGCATGCACGAACAAACAGGAATTTTGTTCATAGAGTATATGTAAAGTATAATTAGCTAGCTCCATGCAAAAAGTGAAAATATAGAGTGGGACATTAGCTAAAAGAGAAAAGTGAGTGGCCGACTAATCACTATGGAAAATCTACTACTGGTACTAATAATATCCGCGTGAATTTAATGCAATCTAACCAACTTCTCATCTGTAAAAGTTACATAAATTTAGATGTATTATCAATAGTTTTCGGTGGTCTATTCCCACTCGTTTGTCTCTCTATGTTTGACTTTCAATATCTATATATTCTCATTCATTTTCCAAACTTTTCATCCCACGTCTCATTATTATCACTTCTAGCTAGTTCGCTAGATAAAGCTAAGGGTCTGAATTAGAATGGGTACTGAGGAGTTGAGGAGATGGATATTGGTGGTGCAATATGTGGTGATTTTAGGGTTGATCAGCTTGGGATATTATGGTGCAAATGCACAACAAGTTCCTTGTTATTTTATATTTGGTGATTCTTTAGTGGATAATGGGAATAACAACAATATTCAGTCATTAGCTAGGGCTAATTACTTGCCTTATGGTATTGATTTTCCTGGTGGTCCTACGGGGAGGTTTTCCAATGGAAAAACTACGGTTGATGTCATTGGTAAGATCCCATCTCTTTTTCTTTTGTGTGTGTTACAAAATCTCTACTTTGGATTGGTATGAAGTTAATGAAAACACAGTTTAAGCTCAGAAAACCTCTTACAAAATGAGTCTATAGGATCCAAATCTATGCAATTATGTTTATTTTACTAAATATAAATTTTTTTTTTACAATTTTTAATGTCGCTGACTCCTTTTACATAATAGAACAAATATTCAAGTGTTGGTCCATTAGGCATCTTCATATACGTAGTCAATAGTTCTCTTTTTATTCTTCAATTAATATAAATCAAATATTGTTTACTTGCGGCAATTTCTCCCCTTAATAAATTTGGCTACATGCGTGTGGAATAACTCCTAACTCCAACTAAAACTTCCGAATTAAATTCTTTCTTTAAAATCTTTCGGCTACCTAAAAAGAGTGTGTATAATGTAAGAGCAAATTTGTATAACTGTGGTGATTCATGTGATTGTAATTGGGAAAACAAAAAGGGAAAGAAAGAACGGATTTTTACACAAATAATCGGCCAGATTTAATATTTAATTTTTCTAGTCGGTACATATATATTATACATCCGCTAACTATTTTTTTTAGTTTAAGTGATTAAGTGGATGTCTATTTGAGTTAAATCTTCAAGAAAACAAATTTGTCTAATTTACTGTGATGTCTTAAATTTACAGCGGAACAACTGGGCTTCAATGGCTATATTCCACCCTATGCAACTGCTAGGGGTAGAGACATTCTCAGAGGTGTCAATTATGCTTCTGCGGCTGCTGGAATTAGAGATGAAACTGGCAGACAACTGGTACTTCATCAAATTCTTTTTATTCTTAAAATTTTTGATATATTTTAATTTTTCGTCCATTTGTGTTTTTATTTTTTGAGAAATGTATATTTTTAGCCGTTCTAATAAATAGTAGCCGATAAAATGTATATATTCTTGTTATATATGTATTGTATATAAATATAATGTACATATTTTATATAATTTTTGTCTTGCAAATGCTATAGTTTCGTCCGACCGGCCAATTTTGTATTTTGCCCTCTTTTTTCAGTTTGAAAATTGTTGTTTTTATGAAATTTTCACAGGGAGGAAGGATAAGCTTTTCTGGACAAGTGAATAATTATAGAAACACAGTGCAACAAGTGGTGCAAATACTAGGAGATGAAAATGCAGCAGCAGATTATTTAAAGAGATGTATTTACTCTGTTGGATTGGGCAGCAATGATTATCTCAATAATTATTTCATGCCTCTTTATTACTCCACTAGCAGACAATTCAATCCTGAGCAATATGCTAGCGTTCTCATTCAACAATACACCCAGCAACTAAAGGTAAGTCCTGTATATATATACATATACACACACATATATATATATATACACTCCCCTTTCCAACCACGTACAAAAGAAAAAAAAAGGAAAAAACATTAATATAGTAAGTATTTGAAAATTGTATGTTTTGTGGTCATAGATTTTATACAGCAATGGAGCAAGGAAATTTGCGTTGATAGGAGTGGGCCAAATAGGGTGCAGCCCAAATGCATTGGCCCAGAACAGCCCAGATGGGAGAACTTGTGTACAAAGAATCAATGTAGCAAACCAATTATTCAACAACAAACTAAAGGCACTTGTTGATAACTTGAATACAAATACACCAGATGCAAAATTCATCTACATTGATGCTTATGGGATTTTCCAAGACATAATTGATAATCCCTCTGCCTTTGGTAAGCTTTCTCATCGAATTATAAAAAATTATTTATGATTAGTTTGTCTAATATGAGTCTATTAATTAATTATTTCAGGAATTAGTGTGACAAATGCTGGATGTTGTGGGGTAGGAAGAAATAATGGCCAGATTACATGTCTTCCTTTCCAAAGACCATGCAGAAATAGAAATCAATATTTATTTTGGGATGCATTTCATCCAACTGAAGCTGCAAATATAGTGGTTGGGAGGAGATCATATAGAGCTCAAAAGTCATCTGATGCATACCCTTTTGATATTAGTCGCCTTGCTCAACTTTGAAGATAGACATGACAAATTAAGTGTCATGCATCTTCCTTTCAAATTAAATTTTCTTGTGGAATTCTCATCATTTACTATATATAAGATGTAATCGCAAGTGTTTAATTAATCGTCAGTTTTTCTATTGTTGAAATGTTGTATTTCCATCCTCCACTTTCAATGAGAATTTTATTATAAGTTAATGATCATGTGTTGAAATTACATAATTAAGTTTGAAAATGTACTTGTTATGCATTGATCCAGCTAGTAGTCTTGTGGCATAAAGGGTAATTAGTAAAGGAATCTATATATATATATATATATATATATTGGGCAATTGAGAAGCTTATGTGGCATGTCTCTTAGGCCACCATTCTTATTTATCTTTTTTCTCATTTTTTTTGTTTTTTCCCTCTAATTTATCCATTAATTTTATTTTTAATAGACACAAACCCTTCTCCAAACGTAAATGTCATTCCTCTTTACTCAAGCAATTAATTTTATTTTTAATAGACACATCCCTTTGCTCTACCGGTAGAAAATTCAAACGTAACTACTGTTGTTCTTTATTAGATGATTTTATATTTAAAATCACTCAATGTCATATGAGAAAATCTCACTTTATACTCATTAATCTTAAATGATTTACTCTTAAATGCCCAAGCCCAAACTATTTACTACTCCTACCCATTGGGCCCAAACTATTTATCCGATTTTTGCTTGCCAACCAAAAAATAAAACCAGATGCAAATGCAAGATTTCCGAATGGCTTCGAACGTGTCAATATGCAATGCTACGTGTATCCTTTTTCTTCAGCTGGCGTCTCCATTGCTACTCAATTTCCCAGGCCATATAAATGTGCCTTAATTAATTCCTTCTTATCGAATTGGATATTTCATAAATAAAGTCATATATCAAGATTCAAAACTAAACTAGATATAGGTGAATAAGAAGAATAGAAAAATGGCCCAGATGACAATAGACCCACAAAATGAGAAAATAGAATATTTTGAGCTGTTGAGTGAACACAAGATTCCTGCTAATGGTTTGGGCACATGGAGAGCTGAAAATGCAAAGGACTCTGTTTATACTGCTATCGTTGAGGTATACTCTCAACTGGACGATACCCGTTTTTTTTTTTTGCTTGCCAACTATCTTTCTTTCTTCTATCGTCCAGTTTATGCCCCAAATTGAAGAATTCTCTGCATTGCTCAAGAAAATGACGAATACCACTACGTGTCTCGATAATTCAATTCCACCGGCAAAATGCTCTACACTTTTTTTCTTGTCATTTCCGTCCTCGATATGATCCTCTTTTCTATATAAACTTTTCTATTTACTTGTCATTTCTTGTTTTTCCCCTCTTTTTTTGGGTGTTGTTAGATATTGCTTATAGTACCTTCTGAAAGTTTATACTGAAATTTATCAGCATTTGGAGCTGATTTGAGGTGATTGAGATCGAAATTTTCAGTTGAAAACCGCTACGGTATACAATATGCTGTAGGAGTATATCGCTATACTGCAACACTATACTATTATAGTTTATAAAACAATATACCGCTACAATATACTAATATACTATAGGAGTATATAGTTATACTGCAACAGTATACTATTATAATATACAATATATTGTTATGGTATACTATAATAATATGCAAGATACTGTAACAATATATTGTAATCGTATACAATTATAGTATATTTATTACCCGTAAATTCACTTGTCTTTTCCCTTTTAATTTTTTTTAATCTTTTACCCAAGCGTGAGGGGCAAAACTGAAAATGCAGGAAAAAAAATTATAGTATTCTATATGATGTAATGGTGTATTCTTATAATTAGGTTCTTTTAGAATTTTTAAATTTTCTTTTTTGACAACTGATATTATTTCAATTTAATAATTGAATTAAAAAATTTGAACTCTTTGCATACAATTGTATACCCTATTGGTATAGCTATATACTATACTGGTATCATATATTAGTTCATATTTTTTTGGCTATATTAACTACATTTAATTGGTACACAATTTGATTTTTCTTTAGTAATAATATAAAAAAGAAATAATAAAAAATAGTGAAAACAGTAAATGAAATTGAATTATGAAGAGAAAAAGAATATTAAAAAATATAAGTTAAATCAAATTAGAAAAGGAAAAAAGAAAAAAAAAAAAAGAAAACGAGAAAAAAAAAGTAAAAAAGAAAATAAGCATAGAAATAAAAAAGAATTGGAGAATAAAGAAAAAATTCTCCACAAAACCTACCATGGGTAGGAAATGTAATTAGTTTATGGGTAGGAAAATAAATGGGTAGACAAGGATAAATAGTTTTATTTTTGTGGGTAACTGTGTCAAAACCCCCATGTCATATTACCTTCAGTTTATCTTTAGTGTCTGATACATATTCTTCAATTTAGTTTCTTTATGGATTGATTCAATTGTAAATTTGCAGTGGTGTTTCGTTCAACTTTTCTTGCTTTATCAACTGGAAAAAAATAAGTTAGGCTATATGTATATGGCTGTGTATATATTTTCTTTTCTTGCTTTCATATTAGTTGCTTTATTGGATGATTCAATTGCTTTCATATGTATATGGCTGTGCATATATTTGCTATGGGGTTAGTTGAACTTTTCTTGCTTTATCAACCGGAGAAAAAGAATTAGCCTACATATACATGACAGTGTACATATTTCTTTCTTGCTTTCTAACCGTCTGCGATATTTTCGACGTTATATAGGAAGAGCTACTGATTCTTTTTATGACTCGCGGAGGAAAATAATCAAGTACATTTTTTGAAACTCTTTGTTCGTAATTTTGTGTTTATAATCTTTAAAAATAACCCCAAATTCATAGAATTCATTTTTTTAATTCTCTGGGGTGCCGATTATTCTTTATAAGTGCTACGCGAAATACATAAACGGCCCCTTCAAGTTGTCCTCAACAACCAGCTGTACACTCCAACTGATCCATTTACCATTTAGACACTTCAAGTGACTATTAAGTGTATCAAGTAAATACCCGAGTGCAGAAGACTCTATGCGTGAGCTACACTTACCAATGATGAGTCAAATGAGCCATTTAAAAAATAACACGTGTAAATTGGAATAAAAAATTGCCACATAATTAAAAAAAATACATTAAATATGAAATAAAACCCTCACCGGAACAATAATTTTCAAAACAAAATTACAGGCGATTCTGGTGAACAGTACCAGCGCCGGACAAAAATGTCTACTGCTCCACCGCCCGATGGAGGAAAACCACCGGACCAGTCCCAAAAGATGCGCAATTCCAAGGCGTAGAAACCCCCACTGGGCGATTCCCTCAAATNGACCAGTCCCAAAAGATGCGCAATTCCAAGGCGTACAAACCCCCACTGGGCGATTCCCTCAAATAATCCCCAGCTGCTACGAATCTCAATTTGGGTGGAGCACTCACTGTAGCAAAAAATCGCCCTAGGACTTCAGAAATTTCCCAAGGCTTTTCTAGGCCAAATTTCAACATTCCAAAACATAGAGATGACTTATCATCACAAAGCACACCTCCCCACCAATTATCAGACATTTCCACCGTGGAAATCGTCTCCAACGAATTGAAAAACTCCGGCGTAGCAGAGATGGCCGCTGCTAGTGTTCCAGTTGCCCAAATAGAAAAAGCTCGATACCAAAATGCTCGTCCTACTGAGGAGAACACAATTGAGTCACCAATTTCACATGGGTATCAAACACAAGCTTCAATTTTACAATCCAAGGATACGAGCAGTCTGAGCATCTCAGGTGTTCGACGAACATGCCAATCAACGTTATGTTGTTTCTTCACAGAGGAAACGTGCACGTAAAATGGATTCAAGGAAAAAAGACACAACCTGGATTGCTTATAATTTCAAAGCAATCCACTATTACCAAAGCAAACCACAAGAAGAGTTGGAGAGGGACGCCCTCCCCCCCCAAGGTTAGAGGAAAATATAATGATATAGTGTGGGACCCACATGCAAAATTTATTTAATTTTGAAAATGAGAGAGAAAAGTTCTGATAAAAGTCTCACGCGCCCAAATGAAACTAAAATACACGTAACTTGCCATGTCAGCGTGAGGTGTTTACTTGATACACTTAATAGTCACTTGAAGTGTCTAAATGGTAAATGGATCAGTTGGGGTGTTCAGCTGGTCGTTGAGGACAACATGAAGGGGTCGTTTATGTATTTCGCCTAAGTGCTATTGAGTTCCATAGAAACCAAGATACAATAAAAATCTATATTTATATATCTATCTATATATATAAAGTTGGGCAATGGAGAAGCTTATGTGGCATGTCTCTTAGGCCACTATTCTTATTTATCTTTTTTCTCAATTTTTTTGCCTTTTTCCTCTAATTTATCCATTAATCTTATTTTTAATAGACACAAACCCTTCTATTTTGGAAAAAGGGAGAAGAAATACATCAACTAAGTATTGTCTTTTCCGCTCTATGTATATTGGTTTGTGCCTTTGCAACAGTAAAAAAAAATCTCCTTCTGTATTTGAACTCATACAATATTGTAGTTTCTGCTGTGTAATCTCATTTTTATGAAGAAAAAAAATCTCATTTTTATGAGAACGTGCAAACTAGAATATTAGCAAGTGTAAAAGAACCTAAAAAGTAAGTAATATTAATCACTTTGAGACTATTTTGTATTTTCTTCTTCTTGCACTAAGAGAAGAGATAATTTTATCATTACATAATGTGCCTAATATATGATGCTAAAATCTATGAATAGAGGAACTAATATTTTATGCAGTTGATTTGGAGTGTTTATGTAAAAGATTTGGAAGAGGAGAAAAAAAGTAAAAGGAAAAGCGTAAATGGTGAGAATAAATGAGTAAACAATGTGTAAAGAAAGAGTATGCTTTTATAAAATTGCGTGTAATTGATCCTTGATGTACAACGGTTTTATATTTTTTGAGTATGGTGCATAAAATTATTTTCTTAAAATAATATATTATTATTTGATATAAGTGTGTTGATTAATGCAATAAACTTTTAGGATTTATTCATTTAACACTTTCTCTATTTTGATTATTTTGATTTTTTAGACCAATATCTTCCATTGTATAAACAGCCTTTTCCAATTATCACCAACTGGATGGGCGTCATTCTTTAGCATGGGTTTCACTTCTTTTATGGATATTTGGTTTGTGAAAGTTTGAGATATTTTTAAACCCGTCAAATTCATTTTGGATTCACGTTTCATATTAGTGAAGTTGCAGCAAAAGCTGGTTCAAGATACCAATACACAATGATATGCTTGCCAATCGTTCTTCTATATTAATTGAATGATATGATATGATATGCTTTGAATTTATCTGAACGTTTATATATAAGAAAATTGACAATGAACTACAAGAGAGGAGAGTTTATGAGAATTAATAATATTTTTGCGAAATATTTTGAGGGAGGAGCTCAATAAACTGCCCTTTAATTTTTAGCATAAAACTTATCCTATTGAAGAAATTACGCTTAAGC
Source organism: Nicotiana glauca (assembly GCA_026770625.1). Taxonomy (NCBI): domain Eukaryota; kingdom Viridiplantae; phylum Streptophyta; class Magnoliopsida; order Solanales; family Solanaceae; genus Nicotiana; species Nicotiana glauca. The sequence continues at coordinate 25,489 of MU747055.1, read as the reverse complement.
TTAGTGAATAGATCATTTTGTTAAGTGGTTTTCAATTTTGAGCGTTCTATTGAAGAGTTAGTGAAGTGCATGAATGATTTTTGGAATTGGTAATATGTTAGTTTTGGAGTTAATTGGAGAAAATATTTATATTCATATATGTAATTCCTAAAAAAATATATTTCTTCTATCTCTATTAATTTAAAATAAGATATATGGTATATTTATTATTTTCGCTTATAACCGCGCGAAACGCGGATAATTTGACTAGTATATATATAAAAGAGGGACAAAAGGAGTTGATGTGGCACCTCTTACAAACCAGAATTACTATTTATCTTTTTTCTTAATTTTTTGCTTTTTAACTCATTTATTTCATTTATCTGCTACATCAAATTACACTGAAACGTCATTAAATTAAATTATTTTAATTACGCCTCCCTCTTTCCCTCTTTCCCTCTTTTGCCTCTTTTTCGTAAACCAATTCGTCTCTTCTTTAGAACTGCAACGGTTCGCATTTATTACCATGTCGTTTCCAGATCTTATACATCCCTGCAAACGACACAATAGTTTCTCAAATTGCAAAGAATTCTCCATGTAAAAATACTCTCCGTAGAAACAACAAAAAGGCAATGGAGACTACACATTCCAATTGTAAAAGAGGTAGTTCTTTTCTTAAAACTCAGCCTGTTTTCCTTCTCACTAGATGTTCATAGACTTCTATAAGCTATTTTTGTGAGCATATTTATGTTGGATTTGTTATGTCACGACCCAAAATCTACTAAGGGTCGTGGTGGCGCTGGACACCTCTGTCAGGCCAGCCAACTAACTTATCAATTAATTCCTCTTTTAATACTTTTGAAAATCTAAGGTTTTTCCTTTCATTTTTATAAATAAAAGTTCACTACTTGAATTCAAATTTAAATAATAACAATTAGTACAAATCCGTTGAAAACCATCCCAGAAACCCGGTGTCACAAGTACATGAGCAACTACTGATAAGAGAAATAAAATACAACATCCGTCCAGAATACAGTGAACGGAAATTAAATACAGTACACTGGAAGGGACTACCCTAGTTGCGGTCGCCTCGAATGATGCAGCTCACCTAGTCCCAGCGTCATCCATGCTGCTACGCCCAATAGGTTGTTAGAGGTATATATACATGTGCAACAAAAATGCATAGAAGTGTAGTATGAGTATGTAATCAACGTGTACTCAGTGAGTATCTCGCCTAATCCCGAAGGGGTAGAGACGATATGGCCAACTTCGACACTCACTAGAGGTCAATTAACAATATTCTATAAGTGCGAGGGTAATTATGGATTTATATAGAAGTTCTAATTGTGAAGCCAGAAAATATGTAAACACTTTCAACAACAAATCAAGGGAATCCAAGGTTTATTCTTTATTATCTTATCAGTTTATATCAAGCCACGTAAGGCCAACTGCACATTTACAATTTTCAAATAACAGATAAATCTGCGCAAATCACACCGAGGTCGACGGCCCGCTCCAATAGAAATGTAAATTGTGCACTGCCGAGGGTCGAGCGGCACGAACCATAGATGCATCTATTCTCACCGAGGCATTCGGCACGTTCCATAAATAAACACATATCCTGCTCGCGAATCATCCATGCGACGCAGGCACACATAAAGTACTTGCTCAAGTAGGAAACTAAGAGTTTATCGAGGATAATCATCCAAATAGACAAATTTCTCTTTTTAACATTTCAGAAAAAATTAATATTAAATCTCTTTTTAAATTCCTTTACCAATTCAAGGTAATTTAAACAATTCAAACTATCAATGGGTTCACAGTTAATCCAAGTATAACATGCTTTTTGGGTCCTAAACTACCCGAACCATAACATAATAGTAGCTACGCACGGACTCCCGTCACCTCGTGCGTACGTAGCCCCCAAAAATAATAGCATATAATCAATTATTTCACCTATGGGGTAAATTCTCCCTCACAATATTAGAAAGGAGACTCACCTCGCTCCGAAGACTCATAACCGGCATTTCTACATTCTTCCGAAGACTTGCACCAACACACAATGCTCCAAAACAAGCCAATTAACGACAAACTAATGAGAACATGCTCAAATACTTGTTAACAATTCAGATTATACAAATTCTCAATTCCGCTTAGTGAAATGACCAAAATACCCTCGGGCCCACATGCCCAGACTCCAAAAAATTTTGAAGATAAAGGTTACCCATGACCTTAGGAACTCAAATACGTAATTTTCTCTTAATTCCATACTCAAAATCGTGGCTAAAATCCAAGATTATAATTTTCTAGGTTTTCAACCAAAACCTCAATATTTACTCTAATTTAAATGCCTAAATCCGTATATAAACTTGTATTTAACTCAAAACCAGTAGAAATCACTTACCCAAAGCTTGGTGACGAAAATGGCGCTCAAAAGTTGCTCCAAGTCGGCTCCCATGGAAGAAAATGAGGTTAAATGAGCCAAAACCCGATTTTAAAAGATCACTACCCAGACGATATCTGCTGCCTCCAGATTCCTCATATGTGTTCGCATGAAACAACACTGCGATCGCATAGGCTCAGGTCTCCTTCTTCTGCGATCGCATTCAGCCTATTACGATCACATAGACCAATCCCAGCCCCCCTCAACTCTTGCTCTATGCGATCGCATACTCTCTCTTGTGATCGCATAGAGTAAAAATCTGTTGCACATATACCAGCAAACCAGCAATCCTCACGAGGTGAAAATCGATTCGTTAACCATCCGGAATCTATCCGAGGCCCCCGGGACCCCAAACAAACATACCAACCAATCCCAAAATACATTACAGACCTCTCGAGGCTTCAAATCATATCAAACAATGCTAAAATCATGAATTATACCCCAATTCAAGCTTAATGAACTTTGAAATTTCAAACTTCTATTTCCGATGTTTAGACCTATCAAATCATGTCCGATTGACCTCAAATTTTGCACACAAATCATATTTGACATTACGGAGCTACTCCAACTTCCGGAATTGGATTCCGACCCTGATATCAAAAAGTCAACCTCCGGTCAAACTTCCCAAAAACCTTCAAATTTCTATCTTTAGCCAGATGGCTTCAAAATGACCTATGGACCTCTGAATTCACTTCCGATTGCGCTCCTAACTCCAGAATCACCATACGGATCTATTCCCTGACTCGGAATCCCAAACGGACATCGATAATACTGAAATGCACTTCAAGCCAAACTTAAGAAATTCCTTCTAAAATGCTAACTTCCACAATAGGCGCCAAAATGCTCCCGGGTTATCCAAAATCCAATCCGGGCATACGCCCAAGTCCGAAATTATCATACGAACCTGTTGGAACCTTTTGATCCCGCGAGGTCGTTTACTCAAAATTCCAATCCTAGTTCATTCTTTCAACTTTAAGCTTCCGAAATGAGAATTCTCCTCCCAAATTAACTCTGAACTTTCCGAAATTCAGTTCCGACCACGCACACAAGTCATATTACCTGAAATGAAATTGTTCATGGCCTCAGACCGCTGAATGACGTACTAGGGCTCAAAACGACCGGTCGGGTCGTTACATGTTATGGGTTCTCTTGAAGGTATTCCAATTGTAAAAGAGGTAGTTCTTTTCTTAATTCACTTCTTATAAACGTTCAAAGATTTTTGTAAGCTATTTTTGTCAGCATAAATATGTTGGGAAATGTTATGGGTTGTCTTGAATCAACATGGGGACTCTATTGGAACATGAACATCAAATTTAGGGCTTTTCCCTTTTAGTTTCTAAATATGGAATGTTCGTCATAGGTTTCTAAAAATGAGATTGTGAAATTTGTTGATGTCATATTAATGTCCTATGACATTTACTTTGGTCTTTTGAACCAAAATGCCTAATCCTTGAGAATTTTCAGTCAGTCTAAGCACGCCGAGGAAAATAGGGTCTTCTATTGTGCACTCGACCAATGAAAGATGGAAGTGGTTGTCCAAAGCCTCTTTCGACATGTCTCTTATTATTCTAAAAGTTCATCATTACATGTTTTGTAGTATAGTCACATTCTCTTCATTGTATTCCAGCAGTTTTTGAATTCAGACTTGCATGTTAGTGATGACTCTTCTCTAAGTAAAGTACTGTTTTTTACTCAAAGCAGTTTTGATTCTTGATAATGTCGCATAGGAAATGTTCAATACTTTAAGCATAGTGACTGGATTTGTTTTAAAAGATGAATTTCTGCATTGCCTTCTCATTTTTTTGTATGATAAGAGTTGATTGCCTTCTTATTATATGTGTGAAACTCTATTATATTATAAGTTATGTCATACGTATGTGTGCTATCGTGTATGATATTGTAGATTACTAATCCCAGTCTTTAATGCTAAAACAAAATTACTAAACAACATATTTTTATGTGCAATATAATTTACTACTCATTTGATTGAAATATTTACCAAAAGCCGACTGCACACTTTTACCATCAATTGAATATTGCAGATTTTTTTTGGCCTTCTGTTAATTGCAGAAAACTAAATAGTGACATAACAACCAAGGGCACTTTCCTTTCTAGGTAAGTTTCTATTGTTATATACAATCTTTCTAACTTTCAAGCTTTGAATTTTCTAAATATCTTTTAGCCTTCCTATCTTTACCGTCTTTATGTTATTTCACCAATTGAGAAAGGACGAGTGGGAAAGAATAAAAAACAAAAGAACACATGTTGAAATCTCTTTCTCTTCGTCTTGCTAAAGTTCTTTTCTCTGAATACTTTGAGACCTTAAAGGTAATCACTTCCATAAAGAGAGCTTGCAATTGTCGTACAATATATGACTTTGTTACCAACTTTATCTTCTTTAGAGAAGAAAAAAAAGCGAAACTCTATGTTGAAAAATTGCCCATTGTTTTGCGATTTTTTTTTGTTTGTTGTTTTCCTGCACACGCTTAACTTTTCCTTCTCCACATGTTTGCTAGTTTTAGGGATCTGAAAGAGCTTAAAAGTGGAGAATATGAATTACTAAAGACAAGAAAAATAAATATTTGGTGCTTTTCATTTGAGAAATTCACTGGAAGATATGACTTCTCAAATTAATTGTAAATTCTAGAGTAGCAGTCCTTGAATTGGAATCTTTAGCTTCGTCCTTTTCTTAAAAAAAATAGAATTTTTGGGCCTTTTTTAACGGCTAAGATTGAGAAGGATGTTAATGCTATTGATGGTGGTTACCACAAATGATTGTAGTTGTAGTGAAGAGTTATCGTTTTGTCAGAGATGGATTCAAGAGATTTAAACTCTATGGGTTCAACCTTTAAAAATTTTAGTATTAAACCTACTATATCTGTAAAGTTATAGGTTCATGTGACGACCCGACCCGTCGTCTCATGAGTTACCGCCCCGTTTTCCCTATTTTCAGCTTCTTTATGCTTCATTATCCGTATCTTGTGTCATCAGGTTGATTTGGAATGGTTTTGATAAGAAATGAGACACTTAGTCTCTTTTAAGAAGGCTTAAGTTGGAAAAGTCAACCGGATGTTAACTTATGAGTTAGAGGGCTCGGATGTGAATTCCGATGGTTCGGTTAGCTCCGGGAGGTGATTTGTGACTTAGGAGTGTGAACAGAAGTGGTTTTGGAGGTCCGGTGTAGAATTAGGCTTGAATTGGCGAAGTTAGTATTTTGGCGATTTTCGGTTGATAGGTAAGATTTTGATCCGGGAGCCAGAATAAAATTCCAAAGTTGTTGTACCTTCATTGTGTCATTTGGGACGTGTGTGCAAAATTTCAGGTCATTCGGACATCGTTTGGTTGGATTTTTGATCGAAAGTGTATTTCGAAAGTTTTTAGAAACTTAGGCTTGAATTCGATGAGTTTTGTGTAATTTGATGTTGTTTGAGGTATTTTGATGATTGGAACAGGTTTAAATGATGTTATGAATTATGTTGGCATGTTTGGCCGGGGTCCCATGAGGCTCGGATAAGTTTTGGAAGAGTTTTTGGAAGATTTTTATCATTTTGAGCATAAGCATGTAATGATCCAAAGGTCCATTTTTAGTTCTAGAGATCGAAATTTGATTTCGAGACTTTCGAAATTTTGATAATGCATTATAGGACTGATCCGGAAAGCGTGGTTTAATTTCATCAAGTAGCGATTGAGTTTTTGACGCAAAAGATGTGTTAATTGTTTAACAAGCGAAATGGATATCTCACTGAGCAAATGAGCTCCAAATTGAGTTTCGATTAAAGGGCTATGTTCGTATTAATATTTTGACTCATAGGAACAAGAATCATCGAATTCCGAGGTCCCAGGCCCGAGAAATAAATTTTTGAGTAAAATTATTTTATGAAAATATTTAAGGAAAACAGAAATGAAATTTGATTAGAAAGTGATGGTATCGGGCCCTTATTTTGGTTCTGGCGCCCAATACAGGTCTTATATATGGCTTAAGCACTTTATGTAAAGTTTGGTTGAAAACGGACGTCGTTTGACGTGTTTCGGACTCAAAATGGAAAATTTAATGTTTTATGAAATTTGAAAGAATTCTTGGATTTTAAAGCTTAATTTATGGTATATGACGTTATTTTGGCGATTTGATCGCACGGTTAAGTTCGTAGGATGTTGTTGAGTTCGTGTATGTGTTTGGTTAGGAGCCCCGAGGGCTCGAGTGTGTTTCAGAGTGATTTCGGACTTAGAAAAAATGCAGAAAATTACACAAATAGTACCCCATGAATAGTACCCAGTGAATAGTGCCCCTGAATGGTGTCTGTGAACAGTGACGTGAACAGTGCCGGACAGAATGTTAAGTTTTGAAAATGGGACTTCGAACCCATTTTTCATTTTTGCGATTTGGAGCTCGGATAGGGTGATTTTTGGATAGATTTTCATAGAGAACAACGGGGTAAGTGTTCTTAACTCAATTTTGGTTATATTACTCGAATCTATTACAAGTTTTATCGTTAATCCGTGAATTTAAGGGAGAAAAACTTAGAAACCCTCTCGGATATAATTAAGGATTTGAAGGTCGAAACGATATGGGAAATTGTTAAATTTGATATGGTTAGACTCGTGGGGAGATAAGGAACACGTTGATGTAAAAAATTTTGAATTTCAGTACGTGGGCCCGAAGCTCGGGTTTTTGCTAATTTCGAGAATCTTGATTTTTTTTATTCTTTTGAATGGGCTTTGTTCCCATAACGCATTGTGACGTATTCGTACTGATTTTGATAGATTCGACGCACGTGGAGATCAATTCGAAGGGCAAAAGCGTCGCGAATTAAAGAAATAGCTGGTTTGAGGTTAGTAATAGATATAAATGCTATGTTGAGGGTTTAAAACCCCGAATTTACACATTATAGTGCTATATTGAGGTGACTTGCACGCTGGATAATGGGCGTGGGATAGAGCACCGCTGGGGATTGTGACTTGGTCCATCCCGCTTAATGAAAATACTACCTAATTGCTTGGAGTTGAATTGATATCCTAATAAATGGATTAATTATCATAATTGGGATTCGTGCCAACTGTTTGAATCCTTCAGGGATTGTTTTACTGGTTTCTTACCATGTGTACAGAAAATTGAACTCAGTCCTAGTATTTAATACTGTTTTGCAAACTCAGCCACTTTTCTCAAAACTTGGGACTTAAATAATATTTCTAATGAAGTTTGGTCAGAATAATTTATTTGCTATTGTGCCGAGAGGCTTATGTGATTTTGGACTGATTATAGGATCGGGCTGCCCGCCGCAGCGGTATTATATTTATGGGATCGGGTTGCGCGCCGCATCGGTATTATATTGATATCGATATGAGGTCGAGGGCCTAGATTTAATGCCACGAGATGGCTTGATATTGCGCTTGGGCTGTAGGAGCCCCTCCGGAGTCAGTACACACCCCTAGTGAGCACCATCGACGATAAATAAATGGATGACTCGGGCTGCACGCCGCATTGGGTACTAGAGAGTACCGGTTTGTGTGTTGTATTGCATATTTGACTGTCATTATTTATTTATCTGTTGCAGCATTATTAATTTCGTTGGTTATCTTAATTGATGTTACCTTGTGAACTGTTGTGATTATAGTTTATCTTGTGCCTATTTAGGATTTCTTACTCTCAACCTTTATTTATGTTTGTTATTCTCTGGGTTGGAAGTACTCACTTTACTCCCTGCACCTTGTGTGCATATACAGGTGTACCTACTGAGGCTGAGTGAGACTATCTCTGTCGAGCATCGTATCCGGGAGCATTAAGGTAGCTGCATAGCGTTCACAGTCCTGATCTTCCCATCTATCCTATTGTTTTATTCCGTATTTTCTTTAGAAAAATATGTAGTAGGTTTACACTCGTGTATTAGAGGCTCGGACTTGTGACACCTGATCGATTGGGCTATGTAGTAGTATTTCCACTTGGGTTTTTCGCATGTTTAACTACATTTCAAAATTTCAGTGTTATGACTTAGTAATTAATTGTGTTAATTGAATCATGAATTACATAAAAAGGGTTAAGGTTGGTAAATTGGTCGGGCTTGCCTAGCAGTATGTTGGGCGCCATCACGACCGGAATTTGGGGTCGTGACAGTTCATGACTACTATCTATGTAATTTTGGTGACGTTATACATATAAACTTATAATTCGCTTCGAAAGTTATGTGTTCAATTAAACCCGTAACTAAAGTGGTACATTCTCCCCTGGTTATTGTCAAAACGATTGCTGGCGATTATTTACTTGGTTGTTCTTAATGTTAGATGAGGTATTTTGTTACAACATGTCATGGTTCTCAGTATATTGATATGATTTCCTTAATCAAGAATCCAGTATCCATAAGTGAAGTTATTTTATTTAATATCTTTTTCGTTATGTGTCTCTCCTGGGCATATGATGTCTAAGCAATGCTTGAATCCGTTGTTCCCAATGGAGGATATTACAGTAATGGGCATTTGAGAGTTGCTTACATATCTTAACCGAAGTAAAGTATGAATTATTATGCATTTCTGCTAATAAAAATGAAGTTATAATTCAAAGTTATTTAATGTAGTTCATACTTTAAAAGAGATTTATATATGTTGTCACAACAATTTAGTCCTTGCATGAAATTTTTTAAACCTTTTGTCCTGAACTTTGAAATGACAGGCTCAAATAAACTACATAAGTTGTTCTCTCTTTCAAGCCTCATAGCTTTAAAAGATTCTTCTTTCGTTTCTTAAAGCATTTGCATGCTGATGATATGCACCTTTTATGAGTTTGAATTAGATTTTTACTTTTTCCTTGTAACTTCAAAAGATTCTCCTTCCGTCTCTTAAATCATTTGTAGAGTGATGATATGTACCTTTTATGAGTTTGAAATATATTTTTACTTTTTCCTTGTGCAAGTGAAAGATAAGGTATAGAAACAAAGGGAAATTCTTTTTGCCGCAACATTCGTTCAATAAGATGATGGTTAGCTCTCTGCCTAGCAACAACATTTGTTCGAGTTCTTTACAGTGTCCATTATTCACTTGTGTCAAAGCTTTTTAGAAGTATGGCTTCCATATTTTGATTATCTTGACAATTCATATCAGAAGGGTATGATGGTGATAAGCGATAGAGATGCAGAAAGTTGTTCTTTTTGTCTAGGAATGGAAAGAGTAAGAGATGAGTAAGACGACTAAGAGAGAGATTTGGAGACTCCTTAAGAATATTCAGATTTGATATAGATGATGAAGACTTGAGTAAGAACTGGAGATACCTCAAAATGAAATGTTGAACTCTTCAGTGGTCACATAAGAGACGCAATAACTGTTACTCTTATTTGCAGTAACCTACTTCCATTGTTCCGTTACTGAAATAATCTAAAGCAATGAATTTTAGATTTATTTCTTTTATGAGACTCTACACATCTAAGTTTTTGTTGGTTATTGAGAGTGTTTCATAATCTTTAAAATAGTTACATATTTTGAATTTTAGATTCTTGATGCTCCTTTCTTCTTCTTATGTAACTACAAAAGTTGAGTTCTTTGCGTGTTGGTTAAACCTTTTGGACTTTAGAATCTTGATGCTTGAAGGTACACAACTAAATGGGCTAAGAGAACTTACGTATATAATACAGTTTACGTGAGCTTTAATTTTATTAAAAAAATATTTATGTTGTAATACACCACATATAATTAATTTTATGCATTTATACTAAATTATCTATTCTTTTTCTTCTAAATTTATAAAAAAATTATTTCTAAATATGCATTCCTGTCATTTATAACCGTGCGAAGCGCGGCAAATTCCCTAGTTTTCATATATGAGCCGTCTGCAGCCATATTACAGGGTGTCTGTCTAGTGTAATTGACTAATTGCTCTATTAACTTAAAGTCGTTCTTTCAAACCCTTTGCCGTGGTTTGGCAAACAACTATTGTGATGGTGCGTGGTGTTTAGCAGTGGCGGATCCACGGTGTAAATCGTGGTTCACGTGAACATGTGATCCTCCAACAATATCGAATATATTATGTATATAATTTGGAAAAAATAATTTATTATTACTTGATGACACTCATGATCAAAAGAGGCAGAGTGGTTCACTGATTTTGGCCCTTATTCCTTGCTAACTTAGGGTCGTGGGATCGACTCCCTTCAAAATTACTGCTTTAATTTCTTATTCTTAAGCCTTTTTTTTATTTTGACAGCAACACATCCTTTTATTTTAGTTTTCCTGAAGTCTTCCTTTTCTTTTCCTTCTTTCTTGGAGTCAACACATCCCTTTTCCTTAATGGTGCTAATCATTTTCAAATTATAAAAGCTAAACTCATGATATATTTTTGTGATAATAAACATAACTACTTTTTGTTCGTAAGTTGCAAAATTAGTGGTGCACCCATGTTCTCGAAATTCTGGATCCGCCTCTAGTGTTTAGTCAAAGCCGAAGAGAGAATTTCAAACTTATGGGTTCGAGATTCTAATCGTATTAAATTATTGGGTTCTAACTTATTAATTTGTACATATTTAATGGCTTTTTAAAAACAAATACGAAATTCTAACTAAAACTGCTAAATTCGGTTAAACTCACTCCTGGCACTCTAGCTCCGCCCATTTGTTTAGTATGTATTGATATCAAATTGGCCTGTCACGAACCTACATTTGAATCGTTCTTTCAGGCAGCGATTAAGAATTTAGTACCTCTTCATACATAATTTAGGCTTTGATGTATGAGATGTTCAGTATTAATGGGCTAATTAATTTTTAGTTGAAATTGACCTATATCTGATTGTGATTTGAGATCTTGGTTGCTTCTTCATGCTTTGTGCTTAATTTGATTTGTAGTATTATAAATAGGTGAAAATTATTTCTATCCCCCAAGTTTGTTTTTAAAAAATCAAATTCATCTTTCAACTTTGAAAAACTATTATTCTCGTCTTTTAATCTTGCGCGTGATATCTATCTTACCCTTGACATTTTCAATTCCCCATATATGTAATATTATACCTTTCTATATTATCCAGATATTTTTTGTAGGTATTTTATTCATAATTTTAAAAATATTATATATCGTATGATATAATGTAATTTAAGTTCATTAATAGAATAATTATATTATGAATTTATCACAATACAGTTATAAATAGGCAACTTTTAGGAATTTATTACAAAATCTACCTCTATTTTCCATGCGCTATTTTTTTAATTGCCTGCACTTCATAATTTACAAAAAATAATAATGACGCACTTGATACTCAAATTTGTAAATATTCAATTCTGATTGCTATTAATAAAATTATTGATATGAGCAAATTATTTATCGTAATTTTTTATGTTTTCATTTAGTTTATTATTGAACGTCAATAATATACTTGATTATGTGATGATCCAAAAAGTCATCACTTTCTTTAGAAATAAATTCAATATTTCGAGGCCTAAGAACCTCCTTTTTACCTCACTTCGATTTGCGTGCGCAATCCAGGCGTGTAGCCGAAAAACCATTATGTGAAAATCTGTGAAAAATGATGAAATTTGACTTTAAAATGAATTTAAATTGACTTTGGTTAATATTTTAGATAAACAGACCCGGATCCTTGATTTGACGGTCTCCGAGGGTCCGTGAAAAAATATGGGACTTGGGTGTATGCCCCAAATCGAATTTCGAGTTCTCAAGCCCGAGAAATAATTTTTTGAAAGAAATTATTTTGCTGAATTAATTATGAAATGAAGAAAAGAATTTATGCTTGAAATTTGGTAGTATCGGGCCCGTATCTTAGTTCCGGAGCTCGGTACAGGTCTTATATGTGTTTTAAGTTAAGTCTGTAAAATTTGATAAGAAACGGACTTGAAATGATATGGATCGGACCATATTTGAGAAAGTTGGAAAATTAAAGTTCTTAAGTGATTTCATGATTTTGATGTTAAATTCATAGTTGTTGATGTTATTTTGGTGATTTGAATTCATGATCGAGTCCGTATGATGTTGTTAGGTTGGTGTGCATGTTTGGTTTGGAGCCTCGAGGGCTCGAGTGAGTTTTGGATAGACCACGGAATAGAATTGGACTTGGGAAAATTACAGGTTTCAACTATTCTATGTCGCAAATGCAATAACAGCCATGCCAGCCAATCTCGCAAATGCGAGGAATATATCGCAAATGCGATCCTCCAGTTGTAGCCCAGTCGTTGCAAATACGATAGTTTTATCACAAATGCGAAGAAGAATGGAAAACCGACTTGGTCGCAAATGCGCCATTTCGTTCACAAATGCGAGTCTCAGAATTCTAAAGGATTCACAATTGCAAACCATGGTTGTAATTGCGACATCAGAGACTTGTGAAATCCATACTTAGACGAATTTTAACCCTTTTCACATCTTCTCAAAATATAAACACTTTAGGGCGATTTTTCAAAGGTAACTTCTTCTCCAAATCAATTGTAAGTCATTTTTAACTAGTTTTTTTCAGTCCTTAACATCTTTTCACATGATTTCAACTCAAAATCAATGATTTTCATGGGAAAAATTGGGTGTTTGGGATAGAACCTAGGTTTTTAAATTTTTTGGGATTCGGACCTCGATTTGAGGTTCGATTTCAAAATAAATTATATATTTGAGTTTGTAAGTGAATAGGTAGTCGGATTTTGGGTCGAACCTCGAGTTTTGACCATGGGGGCTCAGGGTCAATTTTTGACTTTTTGGGAAAAACTTTTAAAAACTTATTTTCATGCATTAGAATTGGTTTCTTTAGCATTTATTGATGCAATTAAGTAACTTGTGACTAGATACGAGCAAATTAGTGGTGGAATCAAGAGGTAAAGTGATAGTTGAGGCTTGAACTGTGTTCGTGACATCGAAGTAAGTGTTTGGTCTAACCTTAGCTTGAAGGATTAGGAGTTTTGTCCTATCTGCTACGTGTTATTTATTGAGTACGATGTATAGGCATGTTGACGAGAATCTATACGTTGGTGTCAAGCATGCCCGTGAGTCTTATGTTGTGATTAATGTAACTATATTGTATTGTCCATGTTTAATGTGGTGATTGCTATTGTTGAGCAAGGTTTGTGGAAAGAATATTGGTATTTGTATATTGAAGAGCATTGGCTCAAGTTGCAAAGTAATTTGGAAAGTACAACTGGAAATTGGACCATATAGAGCATTAGCTCAAATTGTGAGATAAATGTGAAAATAAGAAAAAGGTTTATGGTATTAATCCCTTGGCTTAATGTTATTGCTTTTAATGTTGTTCCCTTGACGGGATATTGCGGTTTTTATATTCTTCCTTTGCCGGGATTTTATTTTAACTCATTTATTCCTTGCCCTTATTGTTTGTGTTTATTGTTTGGGTGAGGAAGAGTGTAAAGCACGAAGGGTGATGCCGTGCATTATTTTAGTGAGACAGTGTTAAAGCACGAAGGGTGATACCGTGTATTATTTTATGAGGAAGAGTGTAAAGTACGAAGGGAGATGTCGTGCCGCACGATGTACCATTCCGTTCCGATTATATTGATTTTATGGTGAGTATGAGAGTTAAAACACGAAGGGTGATATCGTATAATTTATATTGATTTTATGGTGAGAGTGAGAGTAAAAGTACGAAGGGTGATGTCGTGCACTTGTTTGATTTTGATTTTTGTTGATAATTGAATTGTGGTGTTCCCTATATTTAGCTATTGTCTTCATGTTGCCATCTGATATTTCCCTCCAGCATGTTTCCCCGCTCCTATCCTTGATTGTATATATCTGCTTCTATTATCCGCTGTACATTATTATCTGCGTAGGTTTATTTGATAGTCTGGTCCTAGCCTCGTCAGTACTTCGCCGAGGTTAGGCTAGGCACTTACCAGCGCATGTGGTCGGTTGTGCTGATAATATACTCTGCACTCTTTTATGCAGATTCTAGTGCTGCAGATTTCAGACCGTAGTGAGGTTTCGACTTCTTATTTATCAGGTGACCCGAGGTAGTCCTGCAGGGGTCCGCAGGCCTTGGCTTCTCCCTCTATCTATTTTCTTGTTTCCTTTATGTAATCCCAGAGATAATAGTTTGTTATTTCTTTTAGACCCATATTTGTAGTACTCTTAGACAGTCTGTGAAGTTGTGACACCAAATCTTAGGTAGTTTGTTAAGGAATTATATTAGTAGTATTTTTAATTTTGAAATTTATTCTTCCGCTCGTTAAATTATGTTGTTTATTAATTGTTGGTTCTAAGTTATTAATGAATTCAAAAGTGGAAACAAGACAAATAATTCAGTTGGTTGGCTTGCCTAGCTTTCACTAGTAGGCGCCATCACGACTCCCGAGGGTGAAAAATTCGGGTCGTGATAAGTTGGCATCAGAGCTCTAGGTTATATAAGTCTCATAATTCACAAACAAACTTAGTAGAGTCTGAGAGATCGGTACGGAGACGTCTGTATTTATCCCCCAAAAGCTACAGAGTTAGAAAAAACTTCACATATATTCTTTCCTGTCATACGGTTTAGTTTCTCAATGCTAATTAAATTTCTACTCTGTTCTTTTGCTGTCGAGAACATACGCTTCTTCATCTGCTGATCAGCAGCCTGAGCACCCAGCAGCAGCTCCCACGAGGGGCACATGCTGACGCCGTGCTAGAGGCCGAGTTAGGGGCAGAGCTCAGCCCGGAGCAGCATCACCAGAGGCAGAGCCTCAGGTTGAGTTTGACGAGGAGGTTCCGGCCCAAAAAACTCCGGTGGGCCCGGCTTTGGTCCCAGAGGGGTTTATTGCTACCATAGTACTTCAAGATGCTCTGGTTCGTTTAGTGGGCCTCATGGAGAATGTCACCCAGGTAGGCTTGCTTCCTGTAGCACCAACCATCTCTCAGGCTGGAGGAGGGGCCCAGACTCCTGCTACTCGCACTCTGGAGCAGGTGGCTCCCTAGTTTTAGACTTCGGCCGCTCAGCCAGCTGGAGCAGGTCAGCCGTGTGTGGTAGCTCAAACTGGTGACGGAGCAGTTATGACTGCCGTTGCCTTATGGAGATTGGATAGGTTTACTAAGCTCTTTACTGTCACTTCTAGCGGTGCATCTTCTAAGGACCCCCAGGATTATCTAGATAGCTCTCACGAGGTTCTCAAGAACATGGGAATAGTGGAGACCAATGGGGTCTATTTTGCTACTTTTCGCTTACTGGATCCGCCAAGACTTGGTGGAGAGATTATTGTTTGGCTAGACCAGCCGGATCACCAGCTTTGACTTGGGAGTAGTTTACTCAGCTGTTCTTGGAGAATTTTCTCCCCGTTACTCAGAGAGAGATCTATCGGAGGCAGTTTAAGTGCCTCCAATAGGATTCCATAACTGTTACTTAGTACGAGACCAGGTTTATCGAGTTGGCCCATCATGCTCTACTCATACCTCCCACTGAGAGAGAGAGAGGAGGTTCATTGAGGGACTTATCCAGTCCATTTGACTTCAGATGTCTAAGGAGACGGGGAGTGAGATTTCTTTCCAGAAGGTAGCCTAGGAGGATTGAGATGGTTTTATCACAGGGGATTAGCCAGGGGTCTGACAAGAGGCCTCATCATTCAGGCAGATTCAGTGGCGCCTCGCCTGGAGGCAGGGATTCGTATGGTAGAGGCCATACTCCTAGGCCTTTCCAGTTAGCACTTCAAGTTTCTCACGGTGCTTCAGATGGTCGTGGTTCTCACATGCAGTATTTGTATCAGCAGTCCTATAACGCACCACCAGCTCCTATCAGTGTACCGACGCTCCAGAGTTTTTGGGGTGGACATTCAGGTCGTTAGGTTCAGCAGTCTCAGCAACCGAGGACTTATTACACTTGTGGTGATATGGGTCACATTGCTAGATTTTGTCCTCAAGCATCGGGCAGATCACACCACCGGGTTCCCGTGCCATGGTTCCGGCACCGAGTGTTCCACAGTCCGCCCAGCCAGCCAGAGGTGGTGGTAGAGGTGCTAGAGGTGGAGGTAGAGTTGCTAGAGTGGAGCTCAGGCTGCTAGGGGTGGAGGCCAGCCAATAGCAGGTCGTCCCATAGATGTAGTCTAGGGTGGTGGGGCCCATTCCCGATTTTATGCTCTTTTAGCCAGGCTAGAGGCTGAGGTTTTCGATGCAGTTATCACAGGTACGGTTCTGGTTTGTAGTAGGGATGCTTCAGTGTTATTTGATCATGAATCTACATACTGTTACGTGTCGTCTTATTTTGCACTGTACCTGGTCATGCCTAGTGATTCCTTGAGTGCTTATGTTTATGTATCTTCACCGGTGGGTGATTCTATTATGGTAGATCGAGTCCATCATTCATGTATAGTTGTGATTGGGGGTCTTGAGACTCGTGTAGATTTGCTTCTTCTGGACATGGTTGATTTCGATGTCATATTGGGGATGGACTGGTTATCACCTTACCATGCTATCTTGGATTGTCATGCCAAGACGGTGACCTTAGCTTTACCGGGTCTACGTTTAGAGTGAAGAGGGACTCCTGGTCATTCTACTCGTAGTGTTATCTCATATATGAAGGCTCTGCGTATGGTCGAGAAGGGATGTTTGGCCTATTTGGCATACGTTCGTGATTCCAGTGCCGAGGTTCCTTCTATTGATTTTGTACTTGTAGTTTGTGGGTTTCCTGAGGTATTTCCTTCAAACTTGTCGGGTATGCCACCCGACAAGTATATTGATTTTTGCATTGATCTGGCTCCTAGCACTCAGTCCATTTCTATCCCGCCATATCGTATGGCCCCGCTTGAGTTGAAAGAGTTGAAGGAGCAGTTGCAAGACTTACTTGATAAGGGCTTCATTTGGCCTAGTGTCTCGCCTTGGGGTGCGCCGATGTTGTTTGTCAAGAATAAGGACGGATCAATAAGAATGTGTAGATTATCGGCAATTGAACAAGTTTGCAATCAAGAATAAGTACTCATTGCCAAGGATTGAGGATCTGTTCGACCAACTTTAGGGTGACCAAGTGTTTTCTAAGATCGACTTGAGATCTGGATACCATCAGTTGAGGATTAGGGCATCCAATGTCCCTATGATAGCTTTCCACACTCGGTATGGGCATTATGAGTTCTTGGTGATTTCATTCAGGTTGACAAATGCACCAGCAGCTTTCATGAATTTGATGAACCGAGTGTTCAGGCCTTACTTGGATTCGTTCGTGATAGTTTTCATTGACATATTCCCGCAGTCAGGAGCAGCATGAGCAGCATCTTAGAGTGGTTCTTTAGACCTTGAGGGATAGTCAAATGTATGCTAAGTTTTCGAAGTGTGAGTTCTGGTTGAGTTCAGTTGCTTTCTTGGGTCGTGTGGTTTCAACAAAGGGTATTCAGGTAGATCCAAAGAAGATAGAGGCAGTCAAGAACTGGCTTCAACCCACATCATCTACAGAGATCCGGAGTTTCTTGGGTTTGGCAGGCTATTATCTTCGGTTTATGGAGAGGTTTTCATCTATTGCAGCCTCGATGACCAGGTTGACCCAGAAGGGTGCTCATCTCAGATGGTCAGATGAGTGTGAGGTGAGCTTTCAGAAGCTCAAGACAGCTTTGACTACGACACCGGTGTTGGTTTTGCCCATAGATTTAGGGCCTTACACAGTTTATTGTGATGCATCTCGTATTGGACTTGGTGCGGTGTTGATGCAGGATGGCAAGGTCATTGCCTATGCTTCGCGGTAGTTGAAGATTCATGAGAAGAACTATCCGATTCACGATTTGGACTTAGCAACCATTGTTCACGTGTTAAAGATTTGGAGGCGTTATCTGTATGGCGTGGCATGTGAGGTATTCACGAACCACAAGAGTTTGCAATACTTGATCAAGCAGAAGGAGCTAAATTTGTGGCATAGAAGGTAGTTGGAGATATTAAAAGACTATGATGTCACTATCTTATATCATCCGGGGAAGGCCAATGTGGTAGCCGATGCTTTGAGTAGGAAGTCATCCAGTATGGATAGTCTTGCTTATATTTCGGTCGGTGAGAGACCACTTGCTTTGTATGTTCAGGCTTTGGCCAATCATTTCGTGAGGTTGGATGTTTCTGATCCCAGCCGTGTGCTAGCTTGCACAGTTGCTCGCTCTTCTTTATTGGAGCGTATCCAAGATTGGCAGTATGATGATCCTTATTTGTGTGTCCTTAGAGACACGGTGCATCATGGAGATGCCAAGCAGGTCACACTAGGAGATGATGGAGTTTTGAGGATGCAGGATCGTATTTGTGTTCCTAATGTGGATGGACTTCGAGAGTTGATTTTAGAAGAGGCTCACAGTTCCCGGTACTCTATTCATCCGAGCGCCACCAAGATGTATCAGGATTTGCGGAAGTATTATTGGTGGAGGAGAATGAAGAAGGACATCGTTGCGTGTGTGGCTTGGTGTTTAAATTGAAAGCAGGTTAAGTACGAGCATCAGAGACCAGGTGGTTTGTTCCAGAAGATTGAGATCCCTTAGTGGAAGTGGGAGCGTATCACTATGGACTTTGTTGTTGGACTCCCACGGTCTTAGAGGAAGTTCGATGCAGTGTGGGTCATTGTTGATAGGCTGACATAGTCAACACATTTCATTCTTGTGGAGGTCTCCTATTCTTCCGAGAAGTTAGCTGAGATCTATATCCGGGAGATTGTCCGTCTTCATGGTGTGCCTGTGTCTATTATCTCGGACCGGGATACGCAGTTTACCTTACATTTTTGGAGAGCAGTTCAACGAGAGTTGGGCATATGGGTGGAGTTTAGCACAACGTTTCATCCTCAGACGGACGGGCAATCTCCTATTCTTCTGAGAAGTTAGATGAGATCTATATCCGGGAGATTGTCCGTCTTCATTTTGTGCCCGTGTCTATTATCTCGGACCGGGGTATGCAGTTTACCTTACATTTATGGAGAGCAGTTCAACGAGATTTGGGCATATGGGTGGAGTTTAGCACAACGTTTCATCCTCAGACGGACGGGCAGTCCGTGCGGACTATTCGAATTTTAGAGCATATGCTCCTATCTTGTGTCATTGATTTTGGAGGCTCGTGGGATTAATTCTTGCCTTTAGCAGAGTTTGCCTACAACAACAACTACCAGTCGAGTATCCAGATGACTCCTTATGAGGCTTTATATGGTAGGCGGTGTCGGTCTCCGGTTGGATGGTTTGAGTTGAGAGAGGCTCGGTTCTTGGGTACGGATCTGGTACAGGATGCCTTGGACAAGGTCAGGATCATTCAGGATAGGCTTCGTACAAGTCAGTCTAGGCAAAAAAGTTATGCCGACCGTAAGGTTCGATATTTGGCATTCATGGTTGGTGAGCGGGTATTGCTTCGAGTATCGCCTATAAAGGGCATGATGAGATTTGGGAAGAAAGGCAAGCTTAGCCCTAGGTTTATTGACCCGTTTGAGATTCTTGATCGAGTGGGAGAGATGGTTTACAGACTTGCGTTGCCACTGAGCTTATCAGCCGAGCATCTAGTGTTTCATGTGTCCATGCTTCGGAAGTATCACGGCGACCCATCCCACATGTTAGATTTCAGCAGTGTCTAGTTGGGCAAGGACTTGTCTTATGAGGAAGAGCGGGTAACTATTCTAGACCGGCAGGTTCGTCAGTTGAAATCAAAGAGTTTTCCTTTTGTTCGTGTTTAGTGGAGAGGTCACCCTGTTGAGGCATCGACCTATGAGTCCGAGTCCAATATGCGAAGCCGTTATCCCTATCTTTTCCCTAACTCAGTTACTTCCTTCTTCTGTCCGTTCGAGGATGAACAATTGTTTTAGAGGGGGAGGATGTGATGACCTAAAAAGTTATCACTTGTTTTAGAAATAAATTCAGTATTTCGAGGCCTAAGAACCTCCTTTTACCCCACCCCGATTCGCGTGCACAGTTCGGGCGCATATCCGGAAAACCATTATGTGAAAATCTGTGAAAAATAATGAAATTTAACTTTAAAATGAATTTAAGTTGACTTTGGTCAATATTTTGAGTAAACGGACCCGGACCCTTGATTTTCATCCCGGAGGGTCCGTGGAAAAATATGGAACTTGGGCGTATGCCCGAAATCGGATTCCGAGGTCCTAAGCCCGAGAAATGAATTTTTGAAAGAAATTATTTTGCTGAATTAATTATGAAATAAAGAAAAGAATTTATGTTTGAAATTTGATGGTATCGGGCTCGTATCTTGTTACGGAGCCCTATACAGGCCTTATATGTATTTTAAGTTGCGTCTGTGAAATTTGGTAAGAAACGGACTTGAAATGATATGAATCAGACCATATTTGAGAAAGTTGAAAATTTTGAAGTTCTTAAGTGATTTCATGATTTTGATGCTAAATCCATAGTTGTTGATGTTACTTTAGTGATTTGAATGCACGAGCAAGTCTGTATAACGTTATTAGGTTGGTGTGCATATTTGGTTTGGAGCCCCGAGGGCTCGGGTGAGTTTTGGATAGGCCACGGAGTAGAATTGGACTTGGGAAAATTGCAGGTTTCTATTGTTCTATTGCAGACTTGCAGGCTTCGCATTCGCAAATGCGAAGGCTATGTCGCAAATATGAAAATACCCCAGGCCAGCGAACCTCGCAAATGCGAGGAATATATCGCAAATGTGATCCTCCAGTTATAGCCTAATCGTCGCAAATGCGAAGAAGACCGGAAAACCGACTTGATAGCAAATGCAACATTTTGTTCGCTAATGCGAAAGTCTCAAAATTCTAAAGGGATAGCAATTGCGAACCCTGGTTGCAATTGCGACATCAAAGACCTGTGAAATCTATACTTAGACGAATTTTTAACCCTTTTTCACATCTTCTCAAAATATAAACACTCTAGGGCGGTTTTTCAAAGGCAACTTCTTTTCCAAATCAATTATAAGTCATTTTTAACTAGTTTTCTTCAATCCTTAACATCTTTTCACATGATTTCAACTCAAAATCAATGGTTTTCATAGGAAAAATTGGGTGTTTTGGGTAAAACCTAGATTTTTTAAGTTTTGGGGATTTGGACCTCGATTTGAGGTCCGATTTCAAAACAAATTATATATTTGAGTTCATAAGTGAATGGGTAGTCGGGTTTTGACCATGTGGGCCCGGGGTCAATTTTTGACTTTTTGGAAAAAAACTTTAGAAAACTTATTTCTATGCATTAGAGATGGTTCCTTTAGCATTTATTGATGTAATTAAGTAACTTGTGACTAGATACGAGTAAATTGGTGGTGGAATTAAGAGGAAAAGTGATAGTTGAGGCTTGAACTGTGTTCGTGGCATCGAGGTAAGTGTTTGGTCTAACCTTAGCTTGAGGGATTAGGAGTTGTGTCCTATCTGATACGTGTTATTTATTGAGTACAACGTATAGGCATGGTGACGGGTATCTATATGTTGGTGTCAAGCATGCCCGTGAGTCTTATATTGTGATTAATGTGACTCTGTTGTATTTTTCATGTTTAATGTGGTGATTGCTATTGTTGAGCATGGTTTGTCGAAAGAATATTGGTATTTGTATATTGAAGAGCATTAGCTCAAGTTGCAAAGTAATTTGTGAAAGTACAATTGGCAATTGGACCATATAGAGCAGTGGCCCAAATTGAGAATCAAGTTGTGAGATAAATGTGAAAATGAGAAAAAAGTTTATGGTATTGATACCTTGACAGGACACTGTTGCTTTTAATGTTGTTCCCTTGTCGGGATGTTGTGGTTTTGATATTCTTCCCTTGCCAGAATTTTATTGTGTCTCATTTATTCCTTTCCCTTATTGTTTGTGTTTGGTGTTTGGGTGAGAAGAGTATAAAGCACGAAGGGTGATGTCGTGTATTATTTTGGTGAGAGAGTGTTAAAGCAAGAAGGGTGATGCCATGTATTATTTTGTAAGGAAGAGTGTAAAGCACGAAGAGTGATGCCGTGCCGCACGATGTATGCTGACTATATTAATTTTATGGTGAGGATGAGAGTTAAAGCACGAAGGGTGATGTCGTGCACTTGTTTGATTTCGATTTTTGTTGATAATTGAATTGTGGTGTTCCATATTTTTAACTACTGTCTTCCTATTGCCATCTGATATTTCCCCGCAACATGTTTCCCCCTCCCATCCTTGACTGTATATTTCTGCTTCTATTTTCCGATGTACATTATTTATCTGCGCATGTTTATTTGATAGTCTGGTCCTAGCCTCGTCACTACTTCGCCGAGGTTAGGCTAGGCACTTACCAGCACATGGCGTCGATTGTGCTGATACTACACTCTGTACTCTTTTATGCAGATTCCAGTGCTGCAGATTTCGGACCGTAGTGAGGTTTCCGCTTCTTGCTTATCAAGTGACCCGAGGTAGTCCTACATGCTTCCGCAGGCCTTGGCGTCTCCCTCTATCTATTTTCTTGTTTCTTTTATATAGTCCTAGAGACAGTACCTTGTTAATTCCTTCAGACCCTTATTTGTGGTACTCTTAGACAGTCTGTGAAGTTGTGACACCAAATCTTGGGTAGTTTGTTAAGGAATTGTATTAGCAATATTTTTAAGTTTGAAATTTATTCTTCCGCCCATTAAATTATGTTGTTTATTAATTGTTGGTTCTAAGTTGTTAATGAATTCAAAAGTGGAAACAAGGTAAATAATTCAGTTGGTTGGCTTGCCTAGCTTTCATTAGTAGGCGTCGTCACGACTCCCGAGGGTGGAAAATCCGAATCGTGACAACTACTTCTCACCTTTTTTGTTTCGAAATAATATTTTTTTGTCTATAGTTAAGTCCATAACTTACATTAAATTATTATACTAAAGAATAAAACAAGAGATAAAAGCTGCAGAGGGTTGAATAGGTATTTTAAAATCATCAAATTTAAAATTCAGAAACTGCTGTCTGCAATTGAGTATATAACTATATATTGAGTCTTGTCCTTTACATATTTTGCAATCACAAGAAAACATAGAGCTTTGAATATTTTTGAGGAACTCAGAAAACAGAAACAGAAAAGGAAGAAAGAAAGAAACATAAAAGTGAGCTACAAATGCTCCAAGTGAAGAAAGAAAAATGGGGAACATGGAAGAACAAAATGCTCCCAACGAAGATTAGCTAGTCGTATTCCATTTTTTATTTTAAAGGAATGTTTTTAGAAAAAAAGATGTTTATAAAATTAACTAAACAAAAAAAGTATATTAGTAGGGACAAATTAGTTAAAATATAATTTTTATATTGATGAAAAACGGGTTAAATAATTATTACAAAGAAATTAAAATAAGGAGATAAGTGAAATATTGTAAACCATGAGAGAAGTTAGTGTCATAAAGCGAGAACTGATAAGAGATCTTTGAAAATTTTCCTATATATAAATGTAACTTTTTGCCACATATGATACCTTCCTAACGTTAAATTCTGTCAAGAAGAAAATTATAAAGTATATGTTTTCAATTTCTTAAACCATATGTACCTAACCATATATAATAAAAAAGGAAAATATCATTTCAAGAGAAAACGAAAATATCTTCATAATCCAATGTATAATGATATCCCTAACAACTAGCAACTATTATTCCACTTGTTTTAAATTGAATTACGTAGTTACATGAACGTTTCGTTGTAGTATATGATTTCCATTATATAAGGTGTTTACGTGTAAAATTCATTTGCAAATAGACATAATACCGTTATATAATATTTGTGTAAATTTCTTATAACATAGGAGTGTAAGTTTTATATTTTAAATATCCTAGGTGTATATCTGCATCTGGGTCATATTACAAGACTATATTCCTAAAGTAATTTACGGAGAAAATGACACAAATGGCTCATTATATTTGGGAGTAGGTTTAAAATGATTCCTTTATTTATTCTTGAGAATGTTCGGTCCTTTAAATATTTTTAGAAAAGTAAGCACTTTTGATCTTCATCAAATATTTAACAAAAAAACAGTTATAAAAATTTTAAATTGAAATATCAGGAAAGTTGTTGGGACCAAACACACATGCAAGTATACGTGATCGTCAAGTAATAAAGTGAGTCGAAAGTCAGATGTCGAACCCACAGAGACTTAGATTGATCGTTAATTAAGCAAACTAAAATCAATTAATTGTCCAAGATAATCAAGAGTGATGTTCTTCTATTAATCTATTATTGCGGAAATTAAACAAATAACAACTAAATTATCAAGAGTGCTATTTTGTATGACGAGATTTTACTTCACAGGAGATGAAAGTTCCAGGGTTATGGTTGGTTTAATAATCCTATTAATTTGAGTAATCACACTTGTTAATCCAGATTATCTATGGTTGCTAGTTGACCGAATCGTTTATATAAATAGCATGTTCCTACAATACTATCTATAATATATCAACCATATATTCCTATGGTATTGGATCTGTCATGAACGAATATAATACAGTATTCAACTAAGCACGGCTGTTAGGTATAATTTTACCCTACCCGCGAAATCTTCCCCCGAGTCACGGGTTCAGAAACAAGCTCTCTCTAATTCTACTCTAATCTAAATACGGTTTTCCCAAGCATAGCGTAGATAGCAAATAGAACTCAACAGCTGGCCAGACAATTAAGAAATTATGCACAGAATTAGAAAAACAACCACAAGATGATAATCCGAATTAATGAAGATGTAGTTAATAAACGTTAATAATCATGTCAACCACAACCCTAGAATATGAAGTTTAGCTCCACATAGACATGATAACAAAATAACAAATCATCAAGACAAAGTAAAGATTACTAAGTTTGATGGAAGAAATATGGAATCTGATGAATTCCTGCCTCCATGGCGGCTCTATGCTCTCCCTTGGTCTAATCTCAAGTCTCCCTAAGTTCTAAGATGTGTCCAAAGTCTTCAAAATAGCATTTTTATATGTATTTATACCAAGTAGGGCCGGCCCTGTCACGACCCGAATTATCCCACCATCGGGCATTGTGATGGTGCCTACTAACGTAGCTAGGCAAGCCAAACATTACACATTCTCTATCCAACCTCAACAATATAATATTCTAACAACAATTAAATAAGTGCGGAAGACTTTAGTTTTAACAAAATGATATAAAAATGCAAAAGTTGAAACACATCACTGCCCAAAATCTGGTGTCACTAGCTTACGAACTACTATATAATACTACAACAAGTCTGAATGAAAGAAAAATACATATGTCTGTTTTGGTACAATGAAAACAAACTGAAATAAAG
>MU747054.1:38714-132122 GCA_026770625.1 Nicotiana glauca | reverse complement strand
ATCTAATAGAGATACGGAACTTGCTTATCTAATAGAGATGATAGAGACACGGGACTCGCGTGTCTCAACTATCTAATAGAGACACGAAACTCGCGTGTCTAATAGAGATACGGAACTCGCGTATCTAATAGAGATGATAGAGACACGGGACTCGCGTGTCTCAATTATCCAATAGAGACACGGAACTCACGTATCTAATAGAGATAATAGAGACAAGGTAAGGGTTGGACTCGGGTAGACATCTTCTTGGCCTGGGTTATTTGGATCCGTTTGAACTTCAGATGGCTGAGGGTATTTTGAGCCTAAATTTGCATTATATTTTTTCTTTGTCTATTATTATATTTTCACCTTCCCTGTGTATTGTATGTATTTTCATTTGTATTTTGTATTTCGTCTATTATTTTTTAAATTATTAGAAATTATTTAAAAATTAAAAAAAATAAATGCAAAGACCATTTTTGTCATTTTCTTTAATTTTGCTTTAAGACACATTGCTACCTAATTAATACTAAGAATGAAATAAAAATCCTAAATGCATATTTTGTATTTTTAACACGAGTTATTATGCAACTAATTAATACGACAAAATGCAACAAAATTTCTAAAAATTGTCAAATTATTTAATTTGCAACTTTTGGAATAATTTGCTTAGGGCAAAAATCACGTGCTCACACACCTTTTTCTGACCGGATTCATTCATACCAAAATTCAAGCATTGTGATTTACTGTTAATTGATTTCCATTCCTTATTTGCACAAACCGTGTGCTGTCAAGACCTTGTCCTTAAATATACCTTTATGTATTTACGCCTATTGTACTACCTTACAAAAAGTGTTTGATTAATTTAGTTCCTTAATTAGTTTTACCATTCGAAATCTGAATCCCTTAGTTAAAGGGAAAATTTGTGTAATTGATTGACAACTGATTTTCAAACTATTCTCCTACCTTATTCTGCTTGCCTTCTACACTATAAAAGGGAACGACTCCTTTCTCACCAACACACTTTCAGAACAAGACACTATACAACTTTCAATTCAACACTTTTACACACATTACACACTTGAGACACTTACAATCTTATAGTTCTCTTCTAAAATCATAGTATTCTGACTCCTCGCTTGCACTTTGGCTTTACAAGACTACTGCCTACTGCTTCCTTTTCTTGAAACTGGCATGTTCTAGTTTGATTTCAACCTCATCCCACTGTGTTTATTTTCAGCCTTTACATCTATGTCCACTTTACTACCTATATAGAGTTAAATGATAAATATGCATGCTATTTTCTCTGCATCTGTTTCTGCTGTGAATCGTACACCCATGTTCCCCTTTATGTGTTTTGAGTTGAAGTTCAGAATATGGCAACATGCAAGTTGTTGCTCATGTTTGGACTTGATCCCTTAGGGAATCCTAACTCCCAAACAATGTGGCCTAACGGGCTGGTTGGGGTATGCCAGCACCTCCAATTGCTATGTATGACCACTAGCCTGTCCTTGTTTTTTTCCCAGAATCCCCTCTCTGCACTTACACTCTCTCTTTGCTTCTAAGTTCTGCCCCCCTCCTGTGAGCCATGCTTTGGGACCTTGAGTTCCCTCTGAACTTGGACACTTGAGGGCTAGCTCTTCCACACTGCACTATGACTCAATCTTGCAATGTATTTGGGTGTGAGCACTGCCCGGAGTCCACGAGGCTCTTAGGGAACTCTGACACATCCCAAATAAGAGAAAGACTTTGGAATATGATCTTTGGAGTTGGTTTACTTCATGCTTCAGATAGGATGTCTGAATCAGGCTCTCCTTGGTTGTAAATTTTTAGTTCTCTGATGTAATTTTACTTTTTCTTATTCATTATGGGCTGTAATAATTATTGTAATAACTATTGGGACTGTTAGTGAAAAGGGAAGGGTCAATCATGCATGCAAAGGGGTAGATATCATGTTCATAGGGAATATTTACACTTCTATACTCATGTATCCTGTTTTCAGCTTTTGCTTCTGCATCTCATATAGAGACCATGCCTATAGGTTTCTGCACTTCTGCATTTCTATAGAGACCATGTCTATAGGTTTCTGCACTTTTGCATCTCATATAGAGACCATGTCTATAGGTTTCTGCACTTCTGCATTTCTATAGAGACTATATTTATAGGATTCTGCACTTCTGCATTATATAGAGACCATGTCTATAAGTCATTTCTAAAATGCTGCTTATCATATAGATAATATGCCTATAGGACTTCTTGAATTTGCATCTGCATCTGTCACTAGGCAAACCTGTTCATAGGTTTAAATAACTAACAACATTTTAGATACCATGCCTATAGGACTTCTGCACTCTTGTTTCGATTGTAAAAAAATGTTTTAAATCAGTAACGCCTAAAAAGCATGCCTATAGGAACCATCAACTAAACATGAATTGTTCATTCGCTTATTGGGCCAAAATCAGTAACGATAATGCTTAACGTCTGCAGAATTTACGTTCTGTCACCTTCCTTGGTTAATTGACAACTTCTTTTCCTAAATCAGTACACTTCTTTTCTGAAACTAATAGATATCATGCCTATAGGTTTTCGTTTAACACTTAGGCAAGCCATAAGGTAACTTGTAAATTGAATCAGATTCTATTAACTACAACCAGTAGGCAGACCTGATTTAGGTTTCTTATCTGAAATATGTAATAGATCAGTTTGCCACAACTCTTAAGTTTAATCAGACCCTAATCAGTACTTGTAAGAAATGCTAAAACTATATGCTTCTCTTTATTTTAAGGAGGTTTGTTTGAGCCTTTCTATCTGTTCTGTGCTTCTCCCCCATATTTGTTACATATGTGTTTTGATTGTCGCCTTAGAATTTTATCCTTTGAAACTATAAAACCTCACATCCCTTCCCTTTAGGATAAGTAGTCCCAAATACCTCCGGGGCAGATAGGATTGGGGCGGGTAGTAGCACGCAATAAGAAAACGAGACTATTTTGCGCTTTAATACCTTAACGGGTTGGGAAAGGGTAGATATGGATATGATGACCACGCGATAATACCATGTGTATAAACGGTTATCGGGTGTTGTGTGGGATGATCCATATTATTTATAAACCTAGGACCCCCCTCCCTTTACTTGTTTATTTTATTCAGAATTTCAAACTGCTTTTTCTCAAATTTCAGCTTCATTAACTACTTTAAACTTAAATTACTTGCAACAATTATGTGAAACCCCCCCTCGAATTTGAAATCCTTGTTTGTCTACGTGTTGTTTGCACTTAAAGTCACAATTATAGTATGGCCGGGAACCACACTAGTGGATCTCAAGGGGTGCCTAACACCTTCCCCTCGGGATAATTTCAAGTCCTTACTCAATCTCTGGTTTTCTAAATCAAAGTTCTTCTTAGTGTCCTAATGCACTTAATCATTAGGTGGAAACTCTTTAATTCAAACCCAATTCCCAAAAGGAAATGAGTTGTCCTCCCAAATGTCATAAACCCAATTTCGCGAGAAAAAAAGGGCATCGACATCTTGGTGGCCCACTCTCCTTGTACCTGGTGCACAAGCAAATTTGAATCACCACCAACAGCTCCTGAATATTCATGTCGATTGCCATGTTGAGTCCTAGTATGCAGGCTTCATACTCTATCATATTGGTGGTGTAGGGAAATCTGAGTTTAGCAGATGCCGAATAATGTTGACCCGTTTCTGATACCAAAACTGCACCAATTCCTATTCCTTTGAAATTTGCAGCTCCATCGAAGAACATCCTCCAACCGTCATATGCTTCAGTAATGTCCTCTCCTACAAATGACATCTCTTCATCAGGAAAATACATTTTTAAGGGGTTCGTATTCTCCGCCCACCACATTTTCAGCAAGATGGTCTACCAATGCTTGTCCTTTGACTGTCTTTTGAGTTATGTAGAAAATATCGAACTCACTCAACACTATCTGCCACTTGGCTAACTTTTCGGTCGGTATAAGTTTTTGAAATATGTACTTCAGAGGGTCTGTCCTGGATATGAGGTATGTGGTATAGACACAGAAGTAATGTCTCAACTTTTGGGTCGTCCAGGTCAAAGCATAACCACTGCATTCCAACAGAGAGTATCGTGCTTCATAAGGTGTGAACTTCATACTTAGATAGTATATGGCTTGCTTTTTTCCCATTCTCGTCATGTTGTCCCAAAACACATCCGAAGGCTCAATCCAATACAGATAGATAGAGTAGCAAAGGTCGTCCCCGCTCTGGAGGGACCAAGATCGATGGTGTGGACAGGTGCTTCTTGATTTTGTTGAAAGCTTTCTGATAATCCTCGGTCCAGCTTGTCTTGGCATCTTTCCTCAGCATCTTGAAGATAGGTTCACATATGACTGTGGACTGTGCTATGAAGTGACTGATATAGTTGAGACGTCCTAGGAAGCTCATCACACCCTTTTTTCTCCTAGGCAGTGGTAACTCCTGAATAGCCTTAACTTTAGACGGGTCCAGATCGATCCCTCGACGACTAACAATGAATCCCAGTAACTTTCCTGTAGGATCCCCGAATGCACACTTTGCGGGGTTCAATTTTAAGTTGTACCTTCTTAACCAGTCAAAGCACTTTCTCAAGTCAGCTATGTGATCTGCATCCCTCTTAAATTTGATAATGACGTCATCCATATACACTTCTATTTCTTTGTGTATCATATAATGGAAGATGGTTGTTATGGCTCTCATGTAAGTAGCCCCAGCATTCTTTGGACCAAAGAGCATTATTTTGTAGCAGTATATCCCCCATGGTGTAATAAAAGCTGCTTTCTCTGTGTCTTCTTCATCCATCCGGATCTGGTGATAACCCACGAAGCAATCTACAAAGGATTGGAGTTCATGCTTGGTGTAATTATCGATCATGATGTGTAAGTTTGGCAGTGGAAAGTCGTCCTTAGGACTTGCTCAATTTAAGTCTCGATAGTCAACACATAGTCTAACCTTCCCATCCTTCTTCGGAACTAGCACAATGTTGGCTGACCAGGTTGGGTACTCAACCACCCTGTGAACTTTGGCTTTGATCTGATTAGTAACTTTCTCCTTGATTTTCAGGCTCATATGTGGTTTGAATTTTTTGAGTTTCTACTTCACTGGCGGACATATCTATAGATGTGCTCAAACTGGTTATGTCATCATATCTGTTTACCATGAAAATGGTAATGACAATTAAATTTGTTGATGGGACTCTAAAAATACGTGATCTATTTTTGTGCTAATTGTTTAAGCAGTTGATGCTAGATGTGTGAAGCTTAAACTGTGAAATGCGAACTAAAACAGAGATATAATCAAACCGAGAGGCTAGTTATTCGAGCCTCAGACTGACCAATGAGGGGCCTCGAGTCGATGCCTAGGCTCGTGCTCGAGCTATCGGGGATAATTTGGAAAGGGTTAACAATTGGGATATAATTGATGGAGGCTCTTTACGTCCAATGATAAGTAATAAATGGAGAACAAGTATGAAGATAATAAATAGAGAAACAATATCGAGAGAGGGTATTAGAGAGAAAAGAGAGAGATTTATTATTTCATGTAGAATAGATAGAGCCACAGTCGGGTTTATAAAGTGCTGGCGATCCCCCTTATATAGGAGGGGAAAATCCAAACATGGTACAAGGATACATTAATTATATAGAAAGCGGGATGGGACAGCTGACTAGCTCGATGATGCAGGCATAGACCAGCCTTAAACTAGCGTGATAGACTTAATCGGCCCCGGCTGCATTCTTTGAAAACTGCCCATGCCCGTTGGGGTCTTGGCCAATGTTACCCTCAGATCGGGTATCGATGAATCTCGAGGGAGGATGCTTGGTCTGTGGTCTCGAGCCTCCGAGGCATTCTCCAAAATGCTTCGCTATCGAGAAATTGGCTCCCCGATTTCACCATATAGAGATAGTCTCCGCGTTTCTTAGAGAGAAGAGACAAGAAACGATTTTGACATCCCATTCTTCGGGCTTCCCGTAATGATGTTGTGTTGATGATGTAAGCCTCCATGATTATCAAAACTTTGTCATTTCATCTTTCCAAGACTATTTAACGTGTTGCGGTTTCTTATTCTTCAGAGCCATAATGTCGTCGCTACCTGGGAAAGAAATCAAGTATTTAAACACCTCAAGTTCCTCACAAACATCATGGGAGTTGAGCCTAACAGGGATTTGATTGAGGATTTGATCGGTTTTTGGGACCCGACAAACAATGTCTTCAGATTCAAAAATTGTGAAATGACGCCCACATTGGAAGAATTAGGTGGGTTCACGGGATTGGGGAGAGACCTTCATAGGAAAAAGCCTGCCGCTCCAAGGAAAGTGGGTGTGAACAACTTTTTGAAGAAATTATGCCTTCGTCGATTCCCAATGGGTTGCTTAAATGAAGGCTGGGTTTCATTAGAATACCTCTATGACAGGTTTGGGGACGAGAAAGGATTTGAGAAATTCTCAAGCACAGAATTCTTCAACCAGCTAAGTTACGACGTTTGGAGAGAGTTGAGAATATTTGCATTAATGATTTCATTTCTAGGGACCATGGTCTTTCCAGAACGTGATGGGCGCATAAAATTCGATTATCGGTGGTAGTCTCGTATTTACAAAGTAGCGAGGAACATACCATTCTTCCTATGATTTTGGGAGACATTTTTCGAGCTTTGACCCAATGCCAAGAAGGTGGAGATTACTTCGAGGGATGCAACATTTTGCTGCAGATGTGGTTCATAGAGCATCTTTATCATCACCCAATAGTGATAAATTTCAATGAAAACTGGCTGAATTACATTCTTTTTCATCCAAGCAGGGCCGCAAGTTGTAATCTTCCAAATCGAGTGAGGGCCTGGCAGAAATTACTTGGTTCACTGGATGCGGATAGACTCACTTGGAACTATTATTGGTTCCCTTCCGCTAAGGTCATGCACATGTTGACAATATCGCCCATTCTACATACTCATGGGTTTCAGGGGTTTCCAACCATACGCACCCTTACTCATCATGCGTCAGCTAGGGAGAGAACAAAAGAGGCCCCCGACCGAGGACATGCGTCCACTCGTATGGGAATTCACAGGAGAGAAACCCCCAAAGGAGTCTTATGCACAAAAGGTCTAGTTTGGTGGTCAATTTTCTTATATAGATGAAATGGTAGTGGACCGTGAACGATGGGAAGTAAGCCTTGCATACCTTGAGTGGTTTCACATCCAGGCTATACCCGAGCAAAGACCCGAAAGGTCCGTAAGGCATGCAGTTGATTGGGAAAAGGAGATAGAGTCCATAGTTAGAAATGTTAAAAGGGAAGTGGCACGAGAGTTTCGATCTCGTATTGACACTTTACAGGAAGATAAGGGAATATTGGAAGCAACCATGGACATACAACAGGCTGATTTTGAGCAGGAAAGGATTAAATGGGTATAAGAGAAGCAAGCACTCCAAGCCCAGATTCAAAAGATGAAGACAACTGCAAAAAAGTCAGAAAGGAGCCAGGCTGATGAAAAACTCATAGACAGTTTGGAAAAGAAAGCCCTCAAATGTCAAGAGGACTTAGAAAAATCGAAAGCTACTCTGACAAGGATCCGGGCCAGATGGACAAGGGGAGCAAAGCAGCAGGCACTTCATATGCAGCAGATAAAGAGAGATTACGAGGGGACCATCACCATCCTAAGAGAAAGAATAGTCACCTCTCGAAGATAAGGTAGTCAGGCAAACTAGAGATTTTAGAGTAGATAGGAAACATTGCTATGACCTGATGGCACGAATGGAGGAACAAATGCATAAGTTTCAAGATCAACTCTTTCACAACTCTCGAGTTCTGGAAACATGTGATCAACAGATAGGACGACTGCTGCAGGAAAAGAATAGGATTAGAGAAGGGGTCAGAAACATCGCACATTACATCACGGCAAAATACTGAGTGTGTGAAAACATTACCCGTACGACCTTTTTTGCGGCAGTAATGACATTCGTCAAACAAATAATGAACGATCTGGAGAGTCTCCAAAGGGATCTTGCACCAAGGCCCGCAGCAAGGCCGAATGATGCCTCGCGGCCCCCAGGGAATTTCGAATCATTGATGTATTCTTGATTTTTGTGTTGAGTCTGTACTGTTTTTGTTTGTAAGTCTGTCAGTCAGTCCTTTTCAAGTTTGCTTTGTTATCTTTATGAAGTTTATACACTTTTTCCATGTGTCGTAGTAAAAGCAGTTGTTTTGTGGAAAATATTTTTGCTATATATTTTTTACATCAGCCAGAACTACGCACGGTCTGATTCATGGGGGAACATGATACGTAGGCAATCCACATAAGATTCGACCAGCACTAAAAGAAGAAAAAGAAAAAAGGGGGGAAAACGAAAATAACTAAGGGAAAATTTGAGAGATGTTAAAAAGGGGGCACAATTGTGAAAAGCCGGAATGACGCACGCAACTAAAGCAAATGCATGATAGAAATGGTTAACTCCCTAGGTGCATTGCATCTGAACGTGCGATTGCATATATGTCAAACTCTAAAAACTAACAAGTTTGTTGCTTGTCCCAGAGAATCCAAGCAGTTAGTTTACCTAGAGCGTACTAGCACATTACCATTATCAAACTAAATCAAAGGGACCGATACCAGTGATCATGTCTAGCCCCGATAGAGAAGGAAGTGCTGAGGTAGAAGAGGTAGACGTGCAAGCGATTAAAGATGAGATGTATAAGTTGAAACAGCAAATGGCTGAGATGTACCAGGCCTGGACGAGGGGTCGGCCACCACTAGCCTATCCTGCTAACCCTACTTTCCTCCCAATACCCACCCAGTCTCCGGAGCAGCTTGTTTCGGACTTATCCCTAAATTTTCAACATCATCAGGGAACTACCTCCCAAATACCACAAATCCCAAAGACAGTTCCATACCCTCCACCAACTACCCCTGTCTTTGTGGCACCCGCACCAGCCCCACTCCACAGGTCTTCCAGTGAGCCTGTGTTCCAAACGCAGGATAATCAATATTACCCTCCTGAACCCACCTTCAAAGCACCTGAACCATACCTTTACCATCCTCAATTTGGTATCTCCGCAGAACCTGAAAAGCAACCCAAGAATCTGGAGCAGGAAGAAATGTTTCGAAAAGTAAAAAGCCTGGAGCAATCTTTCAGGAATATGCAAGGTTTGGGTGGCCAAGTCAGTGTGGCATATAAGGATTTATGTTTGTTCCCAGATGTTCAGCTACCAACAGGGTTCAAGACGCCTAAGTTCGATCTGTATGACGGGCATGGTGATCCGGTGGCACATTTGCAAGGATTTTGCAGCAAAATGAGAAGGGCGGGTGGAAAGGATGAGTTACTGATGGCGTACTTCATCCAGAGTTTGATCGGGTCTACATTAGAATGGTATACACGACAGGACCATGGTAGGTAGTACACTTGGGATGACTTGGCACAAGCATTCACCGGCCACTTCCAGTACAATCTACAAATCATTCCAAATCGTCTGTCATTGATGAAACTAGAGAAAAAACCCGGAGAGAGTTTTAGGGAATACGGTTTTCGTTGGAGGGAACAAGCTGCAAGGGTCGACCCTCCGATGAAAGAGGGAGAGATGGTTGATTACTTTTTGCAAGCATTGGAGCCGACTTATTTTAATCACTTGGTAACGGCGATTGGCAAGTTTTTCAATAAGGTTGTGAAAATGGGCGGCATGATCGAGGAAGGACTTAAGTCCAACAAGATAATGAGTTACTCGGCAATAAAAGCAACCACTCAAGCAATCCAGAGCGGCACCAGGGGTGTGCTCGGGAAGAAGAAGAAAGAAGATGTTGCGACGGTTGAATCCAGAGCCTGGTTCGGATCCAGAGGCCCCTCACCCTACTATAACTAACCCCGACCCCACCACCAAGATTACTCCCACACTCCATATAGCACACCCAACACTCCTACCCACATCCTGAAGATCCTTTTTCTGTTCACCACGCCCAAGCATACAACTAATCTCCGGCTCACAACTAATGATGTGCTCCCGCTCCACAGAATAGAAACCCTCCAGGTCAAAATTTCTGACCTAATCCGGCATTCAGGGGTGACAGGGCACAAAAGAAGAAAATATTCACTCCATTGGGGGAATCATATGCCAGTCTGTTCCACAGGCTCAGACAACTGAATATGCTAAGGCCAATACCATCTAAACTACCAAATCCACCTCCAAAAAACATTGATTACTCGGTCAGCTGCGAGTATTTTTCAGGTACCTGGGGCATGATACCGAGAAGTCTTGGCACTTGAAGAGTGCAATACAAGAGCTCATTGACACTAACATAATTGAAGTGCAAGCTCCTGAGGTACCTAACATCAACAGGAATCCAATGCCAGCCCACCCAAAGGCGTACATGATTGAAATTGTGCATAAAAGGGGAGAGCCAAAGAAGCCATCACAGACTGTAATGACAATTCGGTCCAGTGAGATAAAGACAATTGAACAACCAACAGGGGAAGGGTCAGCGCTCGAGTTGATTAAAAAGAGTATTGGGCCATTTGCGGTAGTAAACAAGGGGTCTCCAAGCCAGATCACAATGAGATAGGAAAGAGTAAAGGTGATTATGCCGGGAGCAGCCAGCAAACCCGTTGTAACTGTGGAAAGGGCCTGTATCGATCAAGTTATCATCAAGCCGGTAACCCAATTATCGATAATCAGCAGCAAGGCTGTTCCGTGGAACTACGGACGGGTGGTAGTGATGTATAAAGGAAAGGAGGTCAAGGAAGAGGTCTGCGAGGCACAAGGGTTAACTCACTCTAGAAGATATTTTGCTCCCGCCAATTTGGGGAAAGCCAAAGATAATTCAGCTTTAGCAAAGAAACCCGTGACCAAAGAGGAAGCGGAAGAGTTTCTAAAACAGATGAAGATTCATGACTATTCCATTGTAGAACAGTTAAAGAAGACACCGGCGCAGATTTCCTTACTTTCATTATTCATCCACTCGGACGAACATTGCCGAGCATTAATGAAAATCTTGAACGAGGCACATGTCCCTGACAAAATCACTGTGAATCACTTGGAGAAAATAGCTAACAAAATCTTTGAAGTGAATAGGGTCACTTTCTCTGATGATGAATTACCCGTAGAGGGCACGAAACACAATAGGGCCCTTTATCTGGCAGTAAAATGTGAGAGCTCTATGGTCACATGGGTATTTGTTGATAACGGTTCAAGTGCGAACATCTGTCCTCTCTCCACTCTGACCAAAATGAAAGTAGAGAACGGGAGGATCCACAAGAACAATATCTGTGTGCGAGGATTTGACGGTCGGGGCAAAGACTCAGTCGGGGACATAGTGCTGGAATTGACGATAGGACTAGTGGAGTTCACAATGGAATTTCAAGTACTAGATATAGCAGTCTCATACAATCTACTATTGGGTCGACCGTGGATCCACGCCACTAAATCAGTACCGTCAACTCTTCACCAGATGATCAAGTTCGAATGGTGCAGGCAGGAGATAGTGGTGCATGGGGAAGACAATTTGTGCGCACACAGTGACAACATTGTGCCATTTATAGAAATGGAAGATGAGAAGGGGCCATGAGTCTACCAAGTTTTATACACAATGACAGTCGAGAAAGTGCTAGAGGGGAAGTGTATCCCTAACTCGAAGATAACAGTTGCATCGGTCATGGTAGCATACGAAATGCTGAAGAATGGGTTTGTACCAGGAAAGGGTCTAGGATCTGCTTTGCAAGGCATCATATAACCAGTGTCCCTCCTTGAAAATGCAGGAACTTTTGGTCTAGGATTCCAACCCACAGCCGTAGACATAAGAAGAGCAAAGAAGCTGAAACAGAGGGCATGGCTCCTTCCAAAGCCGGTCCCACGTCTCTCCAGGTCATTTGTCAAGGCAGGTGCCAGAAAACGACCAACGATGACGATTCCCAATGATAAGGTTATCCCTGATAAGGAGTTGATAGAAAGATTTGAGCAGTTGTTCAGCGAGGTGAACATGTTAGAACTTGGCGAGGGTCCTGGCCACGCAGAAATACAGTTTGTCTGGCCAAAAGCAAAGATTAATAATTGGAAAGCTACTCCTCTCCCTACCCGGAGGGAGCCTTGGTAGTCTGCTTTGATTTTTCTTTAAGTTTGTATGGATTATTTCAGGGTTGTAATATGAATTTCAGTTTGTTTTAAGTGTGCAAACCTTGTTATCTTCCATTTTTAATGAAATGCAATTTCTTCCTATTTTTTCACTCCTGATAAATTTTATATTTTGTTTTTTTCTGTACAGTTCCTTTTACGCCGGTTCTAATGATATGATGTGCATAAGGAATTCTCAACCCAGTCTAAGAAATCAATCTGAGATAATAGTTCAAGAGGTTGAGTGTGATTGCGAGTCAGAATTTGACGAAGATGAGGCTTTTGAGGAGATTAGTAAAGAATTAAGTCATTTTGAAGAAAAACCTAAGCCCAACTTGAATGATACTGAAGCCGTCAATTTAGGAGACGCGAGTAATATCCGAGAGACTAAAATAAGTGTCCATCTGGAATCAAAGACTCGGAAGGAACTAATCGAAATACTCATTGAATACAAAGATGTTTTTGCATGGTCGTATGATGACATGCCGGGTTTAAGCACTGATCTACTGGTTCACAAATTTCCCACTGACCCAGCATTCCCTCCTGTCAAGCAAAAGTTGAGCAAATTCAAAACCGATATAAGTGTGAAGATTAAGGAAGAAATAACCAAACAACTAGATGCAAAGGTTATTCGGGTCACTCGATATCCTGATTGGTTGGCTAATATTGTGCCGGTACCAAAGTAGGACGGAAAAATTAGAGTGTGTGTTGACTATCGCAATCTCAACAAAGCAAGCCGAAAGGATAACTTCCC
The DNA here is from genome assembly GCA_026770625.1 of Nicotiana glauca. NCBI lineage: Eukaryota > Viridiplantae > Streptophyta > Magnoliopsida > Solanales > Solanaceae > Nicotiana > Nicotiana glauca. The sequence goes on along the minus strand of MU747054.1, from coordinate 119,293 downwards.
ACTACCCAATATCCACATTTTGATTGACAATTATGCAAAATATGAGATTGGATCTTTCGTGGATTGCTTCGCCGGGTATCATCAGATCCTTATGGATGAAGAAGATGCAGAGAAGACGACATTCATCATGCCGTGGGGAACTTATTGCTACAGAGTAATGCCATTTGGTCTAAAGAACACTGGGGCAACATACATGCAAGCAATGACCACTGCATTCCATAATATGATTCATAAAGAAATTGAGGTGTACGTGGATGATGTAATCATCAAGTCAAAGCAGCAGGCCGACCACGTCGGAGATTTGAGGAAGTTCTTTCAGAGGCTTCGCAGGTACGACGATAAACTTAACCCTGCCAAGTGTGCAGTTGGTGTTCCGTCCGAAAAGCTATTGGAATTTATAGTCAGTCAGCGAGGCATTGAGTTAGATACGTCGAAGATCAAGGCTATACAGTAATTGCCACCTCCGAAGAACAAGACTGAAGTGATAAGTCTGTTAGGAAGGTTGAACTACATCAACAGGTTTATTGCTCAGCTCACATCAACTTGTGAACCTATTTTTAGGTTATTGAAGAAGGATGTCGCGGTCAAATGGACTGAAGAAAAGAGGCGTTTGATAAGATAAAAGGGTATTTGTCAAATCCACCTGTGTTGGTCCCACCTGAACCAGGAACACCTTTGATTCTTTATTTGACGGTCTTGTGTATTAGGACAGCATGACCTCACCGGTAGGAAGGGACAAGCCATCAAAAATTGAAACATTATTTGTCATCTTACACTAGTTACCTCATTTCCCATTTGGATCCATTGAAGTATATCTTTCAAAAGCCTATGCCCACAGGGAGACTTGCAAAGTGGCAAATTTTACTCACGGAGTTTGACATTGTCTATGTGACAAGGACTGCAATGAAAGCCCAAGCGTTGGCTGATCACTTGGCCGAGAACCCGGTCGATAAAAAATATGAGCCGCTTAAGACTTATTTTCCTGATGAAGAGACGATGTATATTGATGAGCTGGAACTAACTAGAAAACCAGGTTGGAAACTGTACTTTCATGGGGATGCAAACACGAAAGGAGTTAGAATAGGGGCTGTGCTTATTTCCAAAACAGGATATCACTATCATGTTACGTCTCAACTTCGCTTTTATTGCACCAACAATACGGCTGAGTATGAGGCATGTATTTTGGGTCTAAGACTCGCTATAGACATGGATGTCCAGGAAGTTTTGGTCTAGGGAGACTCGGACCTTCTAGTACATCAAATTCAAGGAGAATGGGAAACACGGGATTTGAAACTCATACCGTATCGACAACGTTTGCATGACCTCTTTCAACAGTTTTGATCGGTGGAGTTTAGGAACATCCCAAGAGTCCATAATGAAGTTGCCGATACTTTGGCTACCTTAGCATTAATGTTGCATCATCCAGACAAAGTTCATGTTGATCCATTGCATATCCAAGTTCGTGATCAGCATGCTTATTATAATATGGTGGAAGAGGAACTTGATGGCGAACCATGGTTCCATGATGTCAAGGAGTACCTCAAAATAGGGATATACCCGGTTCAAGCCATAGGAGATCAAAAGAGAGCAATTTGAAGGTTGGCGAGTGGATTTTTCCTCAGTGGAGGAGTGTTGTATAAAAGAACACCAGATCTCGGGTTGTTAAGATGCATAGATGCTAAACAAGCTACGACAGTCATGACGGAAGTACATTCTGGAGTTTGCGGGCCGCACATGAGCGGATATATATTGGCGAAGAAGATCCTTCGAGTAGGGTATTATTGGCTCACTATGGAGTGAGATTGTATTAGCTTTGTGCGCAAATGTCATCAATGCCAGATACACGGGGATTTGATTCACTCTTCGCCATCGGAATTTCATACAATGTCGGCACCATGGCCATTTGTTACTTGGGGCATGGACATCATTGGGCCCATTGATCCAGCAGCATCCTACGGGCACAGGTTCATTCTGGTGGCCATTGATTATTTTACCAAATGGGTTGAGGCTAGAACATTCAAGTCTGTAACCAAGAAGGCAGTGGTTGATTTTGTACACTCCAATATCATCTATCGATTTGAAATCCCAAAGGTAATCATCATAGATAACAATGCTAATCTTAACAGCAATTTGATGAAAGAAGTATGTCAGCATTTTAAGATTACACATCGCAATTCCACCCCACATCGTCCTAAGGCGAATGGAGCAGTTGAGGCAGCCAACAAGAACATAAAGAAAATACTGAGGAAAATGGTAGAAAGTTCCAGGCAATGGCATGAGAAGTTACCATATGCGTTATTGGGTTATCGCACTACTATTCGAACTTCAGTAGGTGCGACTCCTTATCTATTGGAATATGGCACTAAAGCAGTGATTCCTGCGGAAGTTGAAATCCCGTCTCTTCGGATTGTCACCGAGGCTGAGATTGATGATGATGAGTGGGTCAAAACCCGTTTGGAGCAGTTGAGTTTAATCGATGAAAAAAGATTGGCAGTAGTATTTCATGGCCATTTGTATCAAAAGAGAATGTCAAGAGCGTATAACAAGAAGGTGTGTCCCAGGAGGTTTGAAGTGGGGCAGCAAGTGTTGAAATGAATCTTTCCACATCAGGCTGAAGCAAAGGGCAAGTTCGCCCCGAACTGGCAAGGACCGTTCATTCTAACCAGAATATTGTCCAATGGCGCTTTATGTTTAACAGATATTAAAGGAAAATGCATAGATATGGCTATCAATTCTGATGCAGTCAAGAGATATTATGTATGATTTTCTTTAGTATAATCACTGATTGTTTGTACTTGGCATTATCTCGAAGGTTGAAATGACGAAGGCAATTTGTTCCGCTATCTAAACACTTTACCCTTTGTTCACCCTTTTGAGCCTTATTCATCTTATTTATACCCCTCTTCTGGAATCAATAACCAAGAAGAAAGGAAAAGAGAAGAAAGAAAAGAAAAAGGAAAAAATATAAAGAAAAGAAAAACAAGAAAGGAAAGTATATAATAATATGTGAGAAGAAAAACTGTAACAACAAGGAATTTGGGTGAACTACGTTTGACCTGATTCCTCTTAAGGATACGTAGGCAGCTTCATGGCTCGGTCATAGGGAAGTAAAACTCAAAAGGTCCCCAAGCAAGAAACTGGGGCAGAAGTTATGTTTGAAATGAGAAACTTGGTACCAAAAGTTGTAATTCTAACCCGTTGGATTTGGTTTGAAATTTTCGATACCTTTTTCTTTCCAAACCTATCCAAGAACCCATATTAACATCCAAAGAAAGACCTCCCGATCAGTCTTCTAGGGGTGCCAAGTCAAGCAAGTATAGATATTGCATATCAGGGGCAATACTCCGGTTTTAAGCAAGAAGAATGAAAAATGAGAGTCTTATTTAGTGAAAACCCGCAAGGGCACTGTAAGGCGACGTAAGCTGAGAGAAGTCCAAAAATGAGATAGTCTTGTTAGTGAAAACCCGCAAGGGCACTGTAAGGCAATGTAAGTTGAGAGAAGTCCAAAAAATGAGACAGTCTTATTGGTGAAAACCTTCAGAGGCACCATAAGGCGACAAGGAACTGAGAAAGGAACGAACAAATTAAGGTTGACGGCAGAAATACGTCGAGGCATCAAGCAGAACAAAGATATAATTTAGTAGAGAATTGAATTGTGAGAATTTTGAGGCAGGAGCAAGACAACTGGAAATTGATTGAATCGAATAGACTAGGTTGATTAATCTGAAATGCACAACATGATCATTGGGATCGGTTATCCCATTCAGATAAGTCCTTTTTTTTTTATCAAACGGTCTTCTAAAGGAAGATTTTCTCCTTTATTCTTATCTTTTGAAATCACCGCATTTCTTTTCTTTTGGCTAAGGATTTTACAATAATAAATTGATTCTAACAAATAAGAAGGAATTTCAAAGCTTACTACCAGTTTCCAACATGGTGCGAAGCGAAGTGTGGCTAGGACAGGCCGACGATGATATGATGAGACATGAAAGGCGTCATTGGAAATCCAAATGATGAAATGGTCTAAGATTCCGTGAAAGGAATGGGATCAAATAAGAAAGACTAGAAGTGGAAAGCAACAATGGGGAAGTTTGTGGATAAGGGTTAATCAGAGGGTCGAAAATTCTCGACCGAGTTCAAGGCAGTCGGACAAAACCAAGTATGGAAAGGAGAGAAGGGAAAAACCATCCCCAGCAGGAATATCACATCCAATCACCACAACTTAAACTGACCAATGTTTTCTTTGTGTTTGAAATAGGGAAAGGAAGTGTTGTTGATAGCGAAGGAAATTTTCCGCGAAAAGAGAGCAAGTACCAAACAGCCACCAAACTGGGGCAGAAAATTTTCTTTGTTTTGTTGAAGTTAGTTGAAGTCAGGACCCCGCTTGGAGAACAGAGGCATACCTTTTAAAGTTGTGAAGTCAGGACCCCGCCTGGAGAATAGAGGTGTAATTTTAAAGTTGTGAAGTCAGGAGCCCGCCTGGAGAACAGAGGTGTAGTTTTTAAAGTTGTGAAGTCAGAAGCCCGCCTAGAGAGCAGAGGTGTAATTGTTAAAGTTGTGAAGTCAGGAGCCCGTCTGGAGAATAGAGGTGTAATTTTTAAAGGTGTGAAGTCAGGAGCCCGCCTGGAGAACAGAGGTGTAATTTTTAAAGGTGTGAAGTCAGGAGCCCGCCTGGAGAACAGAGGTGTAATTTTAAAGGTGTGAAGTCAGGAGCCCGCCTGGAGAACAGAGGTGTAATTTTAAAGTTTTGAAGTCAGGAACCCGCCTGGAGAATACAGGTGTAATTTTAAAGTTTTGAAGTCAAGAGCCCGCCTGGAGAATAGAGGTGTACTTTTTAAGTTTTGAAGTCAGGAGCCCGCCTGGAGAACAGAGGCGTACTTTTTAAGTTTTAAAGTCAGGAGCCCGCCTGGAGAACAGAGGTGTAATTTTAAAGTTTTGAAGTCAGGAGCCCGCCTGGAGAACAGAGGTGTACTTTTTAAGTTTTGAAGTCAGGAGCCCGCCTGGAGAACAGAGGTGTACCTTTTAAAGTTTTGAAATCAGGAGCCCCCCTGGAGAATAGAGGAATACAATTAAAGTAAAGAAGTCAAGAGCCCGCCTGGAGAACAAAGGCGTATCTATCAAATGTTAAAGTTAGGAGCCCATCTAGAGAGTGGAGGAATACAATTCAAGTCAAGAAATCGGTGCAAGGAAGCAACAATGGAATTGCTATAAGAGAATACAAGACAACAAGGCAACAAGAAACACAGAGCAAGTTTGAAGGTCTAGATAGGATTGTAATTCATAGACTATATAGCCTAGTCTATGCTTCTTTATTTTTCTTTTATCATGGTGTAATAAGGAGGTCAGCAAGTAGTAACAGCAGCAGCAGCAACAGTAAACACAGCTTCATGGTAGTCCCAGCTACCAAAACTTTCCGAACTGCATTGACCCGATTCCTTTTCAGCCAAGGATATGTAGGAAATCTTTGAAGCTGAGGTTCGGTCAAATCTTTCAAAAAATGATTCATACAGAGTACTCAAACGGGCACAAATCGCTCGTAACCACTCACTTTATCTTTGCACGAATACTCTTCATGTTAACGAGCAAAGAGGGGCACCTGTGAGCACGTAATTTTTTCCTCACATGAATTACTCCCACAAAATCAAAACAAAAATATTTGTTTTATTATGTGCAATTTTGTGAATCCTTCGTGGTATTTTTAGTAATTACTTGCATTTGTGTGTGCATGTTTTGTTGGTTAAATTAATAATAACACAAAAAAATAGGTGGCAATTGTATTTACAATTTAAATCAATATTTTGGAATTAATCAATAATTATTTTGTTTTACAAAAGAATGAAAATCATAAAAAAATATGTATTTTGCATTTTTTCAGTGTGTAATGTCAAATCGTGTGATTATTTTTATTTTTAGTATTTAATTACTTGTGATAAATATTATTTAAAGTGGATTAGTCAATTTTGGTTTTATAATTTGAGTTAGGATTTTTGGTTTAAATGTTGAAATTAATTTAGGAAGAAAATAAAAGAAAATTAATAAAAAAGAGAAAAGAAATCGGAGTTGGACCAGTTTCAAATAAAATCCCAAGCCCAAACATTCAACACCCTAGTCCAGGACCAAAATAACCCCCTACCCGGTCCAAATCTTCAAGTCTCAGAGACATGCGAAACGACGTAGTATGGTGATGGAACTATGTCGTTTCGACATCAATAGATCTCCACCGTTCATCCATCCTCCACCCAACGGTCCAGAACGCACCCCGTAAACCGACCCGTAATCCGATCCGTCTGCATCAGAGACCAACCCGGTCTCAAAGACATCTAAACGACGTCGTCTCATTTAGTCAGATGATCTAGGCCGTTGATCGTAAATGATCTAACGGCCTAGATTCGTTCACCCATCCCGTATATATACCTCCAAATAGACCCCGCCCCCCTTAGAACCCCCATGTCTCCTTCGTCTCCAACATCAGAGACCAGACCTCCCCAAACCCTAGCCAGCCAGCCACCCCTCTCTACCGCCCTGAACCCGGCGGCCCCTTCTCCATTCACCACCAAATTAACACCCTAGCTTCGCCTCAACCTCCCCATTCCAAATATCCAAACCGTTTCCCTCGAATCTTGGACAGGCTTCTCGAATCTTAAATCGAAGAATTTCAGTTGAACCCTAGTTTACCCGATTGACCCCAAATTGACACCATACAACCACTGAACCATCCTCACACAAAATCCCTTACCAGCTTCCCCCGAATCCCCTTCAAAATGCTAAAATCTCAAATCCGAACCCTAAGTTCATAAATACAAAGAGGTCTGTAAGGGATTCTTCGTCTGGGTTGGACCTTAGCTTTGGGTTTTCACATGAAAACCCAAGTTTAAGGTCTAGTCCAGTCGAAAAATTAAAAGACCTGTCAAAAATTGATTTGAGTCCGGTCTGAGCTCTGAGGTATTTATTTTTCTTTTTTTTTTTTTTCTGTTGTTGTTGTTTTTGTTAATTTTCTTTATGTTTTGTCATTTACTTCTTCCCTCTCTTTTGGACTTTTTATTTGGTCCAGTTTTCTCGTCAGTCTTTTCCTAAACGCATGCTAGAAAACCTTAAATTGATAAATAGGTTGTTCATTACATTAGTCTGAAATACATAGTCAGTTAGATTTTTTTTACTTGAAATTGTTGTTATCCCTAGTTTGTCATTTGAACTATCTGATTTGGTTTCGAATGTGTTTTGCTGGTTTAAATGGGTCAATTAGTCGGGTCATTAACCCATGACCCATTTGAGGGTCAGACTAGTTTGTTGCAATTGGCTGGAAGCCGAAGTTCGATTAGCCTTGGGTCAAATTTGACCCAAGCTATTTTGGCAGATTAAATAGCTGGGGGTTTTAGTTGATTAATGAACAACGGACAGGAAATTAATTTAAAATAGGGACGTGCCCAAACCATTAATTTAAAATACAGGCTGCCCATGCCAGTCGAATTTAATAAGGGGAAAAAGGGTTAATAGTGGAACTGACATTTGAGTAGTGGAAAAGCCAGAGAATAACATGGGAGTTAAATAGTTTCTTAATAGAAAAATGCTCTTAAGATCTGGAAAGGGGTTAAATTTTGGATATAAATACAGAGGTAGATAGACAAAAATGGGGATAGAGTCTGAAAACTAGGAGAAAAATACTCTGCAAAAGCTGAGAGCTTAAGAAAGAACACATAGAAATACAGAGAGTATTTGGGAGGATAGATACATTGAGAGCTTAAAAGATATAGAAGCTCCATCGATTCTCACTATTTCATTGGTTTTGCACCTCTGGTTCCAATTTCTGTTTAATTCCTGGGTCATTTGGGTTTAAAGGTTGTTTGAGTTTGGGCCATTCAACTTTGGTTTATGTCTGCTGGGGTGCTGTGGGTTTGAAGTTGATTTGTTGATACTGTCTTCTATCATTGTTTGAGTTCTAAGTCGGTTTAAATTGGTTTGCTGAGGCTGTGTGTCTGTTGTTTACTCTGCTGATCTTTGCATTTCCTTTTCATTTCAAATTCCACGTATACACTCATGAAACTCATATAATGTGACTCCTGATTGATGATTGAGGAATGAAAGTTTAGAATTCTAAGAGATTTACTACTGTACCATTAATTTGTTGCTATATTTCTTCTATTGTTTTGTATTTTGTTATTTTGAATGACATATGTCTGATAGGTGTAAATTGATAGGACTTAGTCAAAAAATGATCCTGAATATGCTAGGACCTAGGTTTAAATGTGTTATTTCTTAAATCCCCTTTCAAATTGTATGAATTAGTTAACAATGGACTGTAATGAAGTAGTTAGATTATTTAATTCTAGGGAATCATTCTAGCTAAGAAATGGTATATGATGTTTAGAGCTTTAGGGTTATCTTAATGGCTGAATAGAGTTGATGCTAGTACAGCATGTTTTGAATAGGATGTTGGGACTGGAGGACTTGATTAACTCATGCTTGCCTGTATTTGTTTCATCTACGTCTGAATTTAGCAGATGTTGGGATCCTCATCAGTGATTCTGTTGAAATAGCAAAAATGATAATATAGGATAGTATCTTCGTTGTGAACATGGTTTGACACTATAACATGTTTTGCTCATGATTAGGGATAATTAATTCTAGTTTAGTTCTCTTTATAAAAGTATTCTAAGGCATTAGGACTATAATTATTTGTGCATTTTGAATCAAAAATAGGCTAAGCATATGGCCCAACATTTCTGAATTACTGTGCTATATTGTGGCATCAGCCCCTTGGGCTTTGGGTGAGTTTATTTCCTTTTGGGGAGCTTGGCTCATAACTTGGTTTACTGTGGACTATGGATCATAAAGTCCTTTGGACTGTAATTTCCAATCTCAATTGGGCCAGACGTTTAGTGGTATTAAATAGGACCGCTCGTCACGCTGCTGGGCTTACGCTGGGCCCAAATCGAGGTAGCTTTCATTTTAAAATCAGTAATTCGTTTGGGGATTGAATCGGGCCAATGATGGGGTTTTTTGTTTTGAAATCAATACTTGGATTTGTGTTAAAATTGGAAGAACTTTAAGCTTTTAATATACCTAGGCCCAAGATTGAAACAATGGTTTGACTCATCAGCAATTAAAATACAATAGAGAAAATGAGCTTAACCTTTGGAACTACCTCTTTTAGTTTAAACTTCAATAAAATCCCTTAGGAATGGTAATCGCATGGCTTTTCGTTTAAATTAATTTGGTATTGATCCTTAGAAATCGAACCCATCTAGCAAATTCTATGGCCCTTGTTTATTAATATCATACTAAAACTTTAGAAATCAAGGTGTTTTATGCGACGTCCAGCATTCTTTAAAAACTAATCAAAGGCAGTAAATAGTTCAAGATTGCACATAGGTCCAAACTGTATAAAATCAGATAATCAAGCCGGATATAACAATGAACGACCGTGCTAGAACCACGGAACTCGGGAATGCCTAATACCTTCTTTCGAGTTAACAGAATTACTTATCAGGATTTCTGGTCTGCATACTGTTAAATAGAGTCATTCTTTTCCTCGAATCGGGATTTTAAACCGGTGACTTGGGACACCATAAATCTCTCAAGTGGCGACTCTGAATCTCTTAATAATGAATCCCGCTTCGATTGTCACTTCAAGTTGGAAATAACTCCCTTTATTATACCCTTTCCTGGGGTGTAGTAGTGAAAAAGGAGGCGTGACACCTTGAATCCATATTCTCTGTGGATGATGAACCTAGTGAAGAAACTTTATTCGCTCTTGATATCTATGAAGATCAAGGCAATGATCACTACCAAATTTTAGAACCAGTGATCGAAGCCCGAGAAGAAATCAACGATCTCGTAGTCGTTCCTCAAGCAGAACTCAAAGTCTATTCATCCAAATGGGATAAACCAACTCGAGTTATTGCTTTCATCGATACTGGAGATGCTTTCTCACTCATAAATCCTATTGTCCTCCCTGTTGATCAATGGGTACCGCATTTTAAGGATTTCAACACTGCATCAAATGGAATCTTGACCACAACTGTCATTACAAAGCACCCGATCACAATTGAGTTCTTTCCAGGATTGAAGTACAGAACCAAGCTGCTAGGGTCTGATGTAACATGAAAAGATCTTATTGTTGGATTCGACATTTACAGACAACTTAGAGATCAACTCCAGATTAAGGCTGACGGGATAGCATTTAAAAAGTAGTTCAAACCTTATTCTGAGATTCCAAGGCTATTCTAAATCCCCAACGACGAACAAAATCAAAGAGATTGAGCAAAATCTCATTGAACATTCATGTGCTAAATCCCACAAGGATTTCATAAAGAAAGGGAAACGCCCGTTATGGAAAAACGAATAGTTTTTTATCAAGCTCCCTTTCAAGAAAAATGAAAACATCAATCCGACAAAAGCCAGACATTTAGGTATGAATCCAGATCATCTTCATCTTGCAAAGAAAGAATGCGAAGAACTTTTGGAATTTGATCTGATAGAGCCATTGGATTCACAATAGGCATGTGAAGCATTTTATGTCAACAAAAGAGCTGAGCAGACAAGAGGAAAACTCAGGTTAGTCATTAACTACCAGCCACTTAACCATTTCCTCCAAGATGATAAATTCCCCATCCCAAATAAACTCACTCTTTTCTTCCACTTAGCCTAGGCCAAATATTTTTCCAAGTTTGATTTAAAATATGGATTTTGGCAATTGGGAATCCACCCTAAATAAAGACCCAAAATGGGATTTTGCATTCCCGATCATCACTTCCAATGGAAAGTCAAGCCCTTCAGGTTTAAAACTGCACACTCCTTGTTCCAAAAAGCTATGATAAAAATATTCCAACCCATTCTCCATACCTCTTTAGTTTACACTGATGACATCCTATTATTTAGTGATACATTGGAGGAACATGTCTACTTGATTCATCAATTTGAGGCATTGGTAACACAGTACGAATCATGCTCTCAGCAAAAAAGATCGTTCTTGCTCAAAAAGAGATTAATTTTCTTGGAATGTATTTTGTCCAAGGTGAATACAGTCCGGGACCACATATATATCAAGAACTACTCAAATTTCTTGATAACAACCTCACAATAGAGCAGATCCAACAGTTCTTGGGTATAGTAAATTATGTGATAGATTTCATCCCAAATATCTCTACATACATTTCTCCACTCACAGAGATACTCAAGAAAAATGCTCCATCATAGGGAAAGAAGCAAGATGAAGTAGTCAAGGAAATAAAGTAGATTTCTAAAAATGTCAAGTCCCTCTATATCCCTTCAGACAGTAAGAAGATATTTTGCAAACTGATGCCAACAATGAATATTGGAGTGCTATTCTATTTGAAGAAAAAGATGGCCAGAGAAAAATATGCGGATACGCCAGTGGAAAGTTCAAAGATGCTGAGCAACATTATCACTCCACTTTCAAAGAAATTCTTGCAGTAAAGAATGGAATCAAGAAATTCAATTTCTTCCTTATTCATACAAAATTTCTAATGGAGATGGATATGAAGGACTTCCCAAAGATGATCCATATAAATGCAAAAATTATTCCCAATCCTCAGATTCTCAGATGGGCTCAAAGGTTCTCTCCGTACAAGTTTCAAGTCAATCACATGAAAGGAAAGGATAATATTCTCGCAGATTTTCTGTCCCGGCTGAAAGAATTCTCAAAGAGATTTTTCCCAGCAAAGATGATGTCAACGCAAAAATTAATCAGCCACATCTTCATACTTTCAAATGTACCAGGAACAAGCTCATTGAAACCAATAGATCATCTGTCAAAGTTGTTCAACCTCATGGATCCCTTTGATCCATCAATTTTAATAGAAAGAAGAACTTATTATGAGCTCCAAGTTTTCCGACAATATGGAGGATCCGTTCTTAAGCCTTATGGAGTCAATCTAGAATATCTGTTCTTCCATATATTCATAGCTCAAGTCAAGGATTTTCCACAAGAACTATTATGGTTTTTCTAGTACCTATGCCATCAGTATTATATTTTCATGGAATTCAAATGCAACATATTTCAAGGATTTTGATAACATTGAACCAACTCTGAAAGTATTTTTTGCTATGGTTCAAACCTAGAAGATATTTAATAAAATGTTTCAATGATTCCTACACAGCAAAGGTATTCATGTTTCATAGGCCAGTAAAGATTATTAATGAAAAAGTCCAGGCACAAGCAGAGGCATCATTCTGGTGGAAATTTCTCATGCCAATTTTATCAGTGGAAGAAGAATATAGCGAGGCACAAAGAATCCTTTTCCAACAAAACAAGTGCATTCTGAGGGAGATATGGCCAAAAGATTGCATTGGAAGGTCTCCAAGGGCGAGGTCGTGCTTTTCCGGATACGTAGAGGAGTTGCCAGCTTCTGAGCTAAAGTACGATAATGATAAATGGGATATGCAGCATGATGGCGCTCACAGTAGGGAGAAACGGGGCCGAGTCTTTGAGGAGGGAACAACGCCCGAGCCTGTTGCACTCGAAGTTTCCAGTTCTAGGGAGGTGGTTCCTCCGATTGATCGTGCTTCAATCGGGTTTGATTTCTCCAGTGTCGACGAGACTAGATTATCAGAGGTGTACTCATCATTCGAGGAAGTCTGCTGACTTCCCTTTGTGGTGAGCTTTGGCACGGGTCAGCCGCATCTCGCGTCTTCCCTTCCTTATCGAGTTTTTCTTTTGCAGGCCTTTGACAGGCTTAGGTTTGAGCTGCTCCATCATGGGGCTAGGCTCCGAAAAGCTCTGTATGAGGGTAGGTCCCTTGGGCTCCTTTGCGAGGAGAAGGAAGTTGAGTTGGCACACTGGCGATACGAGGCATACTAGAGCTCTAATTACGAGAGCTATTTGATAGAGTAGGTAATTTCCCGTCCTAAGCAAGTATGTATTTCACTTTTTGACTTCTCAATTTAACTCTTCGCCTATCCCAGCTTCAAAAAAAGACGGAGGACCTAGAACGCCTTTGGGGTAAAACTAACCTAATCTGGAATGACTGTGGCGAGCTAAGAGCTCAGGCGTAGGCTCAAGCTTAAGAGGAGAAAGGTGCCTAGGCTAAAGTTTCTGCCTTCGAGGTCCAACTCCGCTTAGCTCATGATAACACTTCAGTTCAAGCAGATATGATCACAGAGCTTGATTCCAAACTTTCGAAGGTCAGGGCTGAGATTGTTGATGCTCGAACCGAAGCTTCACTAAGTCAGGCTAAGGCTAATAAGGAGATGGAAATTTATGTGAAGGATGCTACCGATGCCCAAGATGAGTTGAAGAGGGTCCTTGATCATGAAGAGTGGATCAAAGAATATGCTCGTTGCAGATCCCGAAGAAAGGTTCTCAATGAGATCGGTGTCAGGGGTTTAGTTCTCCCGAAAGAGTTGGCATGAGCGAGGGAGAACGAGCATGGTGCTAGGTAACTTTTGTCCGACGTTGAGGAGAGTAAAGGTGAGGCTGGTAGGACGTAGCCCTCAGGGGCGGGGCGTAGACTTTTCCATCTTGTATCTGGTATTTTCAGAGCGTGTTTGTAGACGAGAGTCCACACTTTCATGTATGTAAATAAGAGAAAACTTGGAGTTTCATTTGTTATGTATCCCTTTCTTCTTTGCTTCTAACCAGGTGGACCAGTTTTAAAATTGGTGAGAATCCTTAGATTCGTGATACGGCTCCGCGGCTCATTAGGTTAAGAATGTCTCTTGCGCGTTCGGTCGATTGACCTTTAGTGTAAGATGGCATCAGAGCTCTTATGCTTTTACTCAACTGTATTGGGTTTAGTCCTCGAGTCGAGCTTCAACTCGAGCTCATTTGACCCTGAAGCTTTTTTGTTTGCATGGGCGGGCGACAATAGCTGTTACGCCTTGGGTCGAAGCTACCTTCCATATGCACGGCCCTGAGGCTCATTAAGCTGGTGACAATGGCTCTTACATTTTGCCCTTAGGCATGTATAGTTAACTATTTTGGGTCTGGTCTCCGAATCGGGTTATGAATCGAGCTTATTTTGACCTTCAAGCTTTCAAATTTTGAGCTGGCGATAGTGGCTCTTACGCTTTTGGTCGTTGCGACCTTTTAATATGTATGGCCCTGAGGCTCATTAATGTCTATTACACTTTGCCCTTGCGCATATGTAGGCTTTGCTTTCCTCTCGTTAAGGACTTTTGCAATAATTTTGCCTGACCCATCATCGGTTCGGGAAGAACCTCATTTTTAAGTCGTTTGCGGCGATGTTCGAGCACCTCGGAGGGTTTAGCTCATAGGCTGAGTAGCTTGAAGCCTTCTGATTTGGAGCTGACATGGTCGAAGCTCTTTTGCATGTCGAGGGTAGCCTGTTTAACCGGTTCTTTTCAAAGTAGACTCGAAGTAATGTCCTATGATTTTGTAGCGACGATCGGGCATCCCTAAGTCACGTTAATTTGGCTGGTACAACAGTATGACCGTTGTCATTTGTGTTTGGGCGGAGCCATTTTTGGTCTTGAGTTTAGTAGTTTAGGTGTCTATATCAAGGGTATGCCTTTTTAGGGGTCTTAGAAATTCGATATATAGCCAAAACCTCGGGATTGAGTATATTCCTGTAGTAAGGCCTTACAAAATTTTCATGTCATTGAGGTCTTACAGGTTTTTCAAGCCATCGAGGTCTTATAGTTTCTTCATGCCGTTGTGGTCTTACACATTTTTCATATCGTTGAGGTCTTACACATTTTCATGTCGTTGAGGTCTTATAGATTTTTCATGTCGTTGAGGTCTTATAGTTTTTTCATGCCACTGAGGTCTTACAGATTTTTCATGCCATCGAGGTCTTACAATTTTTTTTCATGAAGTTAAGGTCTTACAGATTTTCATGTCGTTGAGGTCTTATAATTTTTTCATGCCGTTAAGATCTTACAAATTTTTCATGTCGTTGAGGTCTTATAGTTTTTTCATGTCATTAAGGTCTTACATATTTTTCATGACGTTGAGGTCTTGCAATTTTTTCATGTCGTTGAGGTCTTACAGATTTTTCATGTCATTGAGGTCTTACAGGACTGAGACTGCACACTCGGGGTCTTATGGCCTTGTGTTTTGATGAGTTAACGGAGGTAGAATTTGGACGGCAGTCCCCGTGTCTCGAGATCCATTTTTTGTAGACTTTGCATTTCCTCAACGAGGGCTTATGATTTTGGAGATCCTAACCCTGAGGCCGTGCGTTTTCCTTTTGAGATTTCGATGCCAGTCCCCGAGTATTAGAGATACTTCTGGCATTGGAGAAGTTTAGTGATTTCCGTATTGCCATATCTGAGGGCTTGCGATTTTGGAGTCCCAGCCCGGAGGTCGATTAAGTGCTAAATTGTTGATGCCAGTCCACGAGTGTTTGTGACATTTCCGGTGAAGGTGTCGATCCTCTTTTGGAGTGCGAGTGTCTTGACAAAAGATATTCTTTGATTTATTTTATACAAGTATAAATGTATTCGCTATCGGAGACCCGGCTATATGGACACGGTTCGTTTGACCATCTAACCCAGTACATTACTTTCCTATAGGGACCCCATTTGGCATTTCTTGGCTTTATTGAGCAGGTGTCTTCCGTGGGGGAATGCTCCCAAGTGGCCATGGTTGATTGTTAAAGAAGCTTATTGCATTAGTTGAGTTTCCCTTAGGCAGCATGCAGATGTTGCCTCGTTAAAAATCTTGCTGGTAAAACCCTTTTTCGGGATAAGAACACGATCGAAGGAAAAGAGTGCAAGGAATGCCTTAAAGCCTTAAGGTCTTCGAGCTAGGTTAGCGTTCTTGACTGTTTTGATCTACTACATAAGGGTTAGTCTGAAATATGAAATGAAGAGACGGTCGTACCTTAATGTGAGACGCGTCGGTGACGTTTTGAGGATCAATATGCTACAATCACTTGAGATGAGGATACGGTACGGTCCTTTATTTTGTTTAATAGGTCTTGATCAAGGGTGAGGCTCGATTACCCTTTGACTCTTTTGCGGGCGAAGGTGCAAGCATCGGTACCACGTCGTGCACCGAGAACATTTCCCTTGCCGCATGTTGTTCCTCGTAGACGGTTTTAGTTCCGTCATTTATTGGGAATTTCATCATTTGGTGAAGAGTGGATGGTACCTCTCTCATGCAGTGTATCCACGGTCATCCGAGTAAGGCGTTATACCTTATGTCTATTTCGATGACATAGAATTTGATGTTTTGGGTCATGCCAGCAATGGTGACCGGGAGGATGATTTCTCCTTTCATTTTTTCACTTGCCATGCTGAATTCGTTGAGGACTCGAGTAGCGAGCACGATTTTGCCGAGCAGTTCGAGCTGCTCTATCACCCTCGACCTGATAATGTTGGTCGAGCTACATGGATCTACGAGTACACATTTTATTTGAAAAGAATTTACAAGGAGAGAGATTATCAGTGCGTCATTATGAGGTTGAGACAGAGTCTTGGTTACCTCTTCGCTGAATGTGAGGGTGTCCTCAGGAACATATCCCCGGGTCCGCTTTTCTCTGGTGATGGATATTTTTGTTCTTCTCATTACGGGTTACTGCGGGGCATCGATGCCTCCTATGATCATATGGATGACATGTTGTGGCTCATTTGCCTTGTTCCTCTTGGTCGCCTCTCTTTCCTAGAATTGATTTTGGCTTGATTGCTAAGTACCCAGAGATGCCCTTTGTTAAGTAGTCGGGCTACTTCTTCTCGGAGTTGGTGGCAATCCTCGGTCCTGTGGCCATATGTGTTGTGAAATTCGAACACTAAGTTATGATTCCTTTGTAAGGGATCCAATTGTATAGTCCCGGGCCACTTGGCATCTCTGATTTTACTGATGGCGAACATGATTTTCGATACATCAATGTTTAAGTTGTATTTCAACAAATGAGGTGCCCCTTTCAGACCCGTGTTTTTGTTGAATCCAGCTTTGTTGATGAGTTCCCAAGGGTTCTATCATCGGTTCACCAATCGATCATTGCGAGGCAGGTTGCGTCTCGATGAATTCCTCTAATCTTTGGGGTACGGCTGATACCTCTCTCTAATTGGTCTCGACTCTTTCGCCAGGAGGCTGTTTGGATACACTGAGCCCTAAGGGGCTCCCAAACAGTTATCCTCGACCCTGATCTTTGATTGATAACGGTTGTGGATGTCCGACCAAGTTACGGCAGGATACTCGATCAGATTCTCTTTCGGCTACCTTAAGACCACTGAGCTTCGTTCATTCAGGCCCTGGGTGAAGGCATGTACCACCCAGTCGTCGGAGATCGGGGGTAGTTCCATTCATTCCATTTGGAAGCGAGATACGAATTCTCGTAGCATTTCATTCTCCCTCTACTTGATCTTGAATACGTCGGACTTCCTTAGTGTTACTTTAATGGCACCGGCGTATGCCTTTATGAAGAAGACTGCTAGCATGGCAAATAAGTCTATGGAGTTGAGGGCTAGGTTGTGATACCACATCATGGCCCCCTTCGAGAGTGTTTCTCCGAACTTCTTCAGTAAGACGGATTTGATCTCGTCATCTTTTATGTCATTGCCCTTTACTGCGCACATACAGGCAGTGACATTTTTGTTGGGATTTGAGGTCCCATTATATTTTGGGAGTTCTGACATTCTAAACTTCTTTGTAATGGGTTTTGGAGCCGTTTTCGCTCGGAACAGCCGGTGCACAACTTCTTTGAATCTATAACTTTTAGGATCGGGGGCTCGCCCGGTATTTGGTCGACCCTGTAGTTGTAGGTTTCAACCTTCTTGTCGTTGGCTACTATCATTTTCTCGCCTGAATTGATCCTTTTGGTGAGGTCCTCGAGCATTTTTACGATGACAGGATCGGCTACCGATCCATTATTGCTCGATCTCTCTAGTACCTGTTCGGCCGGAGGAGTAGATCCTGGTCCTACCGTGCTAGGAGTTTTTGGGTGGATTTACAGCTGAGCGATAGCCAGCTGTTATGCCTGCAACATTTCAAAAATAACCTGAAGGCTAACTTCCCTTTCTTCCCGAGCTGGGGTTTTTTGGGCTTCCTGTTGGTCTCCATGTTGTATACTCCTGTCAGTGTATGAGGTTTCGTCCCTACTGTGTGTTTTAAGAACCCATGTCTGCTGGAATCAGTCCAGTGCATTATCGGAGTTCTGTGGTGGTGCACCAACAATTGGAACAGCCATACCATTTTCTCCGAGGTTTTAAAGGTTGTTGTTCTCAACTCTGTTCACTGAGCAACACATTTTGACCTTAAATTGAAGGTCTTGGACAAGAAAAAGTGGGAAAGATAACTTGTGTTGTGTAATGAAACCAACAAGAAAATAACCACTTTTATTTTTAGCCCCACGGTGGGCGCCAAACTGTCTACCGTGAAAATGGTACTCTAAAAATACGTGATATATTTTTATACTAGTTGTTTAAGCAGTTGATGCTAGATATGAGAAGCTTAAACTGTGAAATACGAACTAAAGCAGAGTTATAATCAAACCGAGGGGCTAGTTATTTGAACCTCGGACTGTGCGATGAGGGGCTTGGAGGTCGATGCCTGGGCTCGAGCTCGAGCTATCGGGTATAATCAGGAAAGAGTTAACAGTTGGGATATAATTGATGGAGGCTCTTTATAGCCAACGATAAGCAATAAATGGAGAACAAGTATGAAGATAATAAAATAGAGCAACAATATCGAGAGAGAGTGTATTAGAGAAAAAAGAGAGAGAGAGTTATTATTTTGTGTAGAATAGTTGGAGCCACAGCCGGGTTTACAAAGTACTAGGGATCCCCCTCATATATAAGCGGAAAATCCAAACATGGTACAAGGGTGCATTAATTATAAAGAAAGAAGGATGGGACAGCTAACTAGCTCCATGATGCAGGCGTAGACCAGCCTTAAACTAGCCTGATAGGCTCAATCAACCCCGATTGCATTTTTCGAAAACTCTCCACGCCTGTTGGGGTCTGGGCCAACGTTAGCCCCAGACTGGGTGTCGATAGATCTCGAGGGAGGATGCTCGATCTGTGGTCTCGAGCCTCCAAGGTGATCTCCTGAAATGCTTTGTTACCGCGAAATTGGCTCCTCGATTTCACCGTATACAATATGACCATGCGAAAATGTGCTCATATTCCTTTAAGAAACGAATGTACTCCTCTTTCTCTGCCGGCGATAAGTGAATGTTGATGCGAGTCTCCATGACAGTCTCGACGTCCCCCAAATTTACTGCTTCGATTTCATCCAAGCTGGACTTAGGCTTATTCTCAAAGTTTTCAACCTCCCTGACAACTTCCTCATGTATTTCATCTTCCTTGTCTGAATCACTACCTTTATATTGTGTTGCCTCTTTACATGTCACAGTCACCAGTTCATCAGGAAAAGTAATAATAACGCTATAGAAAGAAAAAGTGTAGAAGATAATAATGAATAATAAAAAGCAATGGATTTGATTAAAACTAAAAAAACATCCAGACAAGTACGGCTCGATGAATCGAGCATCTATTTTGAAACAATTAAGTCTTTAAAACAAAATTACTGAGAATCTTTAATGCCTAGGATGGCTATAGAAATAAGATATGCCAAGCTACCCAGGGACTCGGTGGGCCTGGAATGGTGTGGCGGTCCAGTTCCTGAGAACAACTCCCTTCTCCATAGTCTGAATAGTCAGGCCTTATTCCTCCTTCTCCTCAATTATTGCATTGTATTCCATGTCTTTATCCTCCAAGAACAGATTTCTCATCCCATCTAATGCTTCTTCTTCTGTAGTTCCCCATATTGAATCAGCTTGGTGAAAAGCTTGATCCAGATATGGCACTGGTTGCTCGAGAGGGTAATATGGTTTGCGCCATGGAGGCGATCAACACTTATACTCTTGTCATGTGCACTAATATCTGTGCCTGAAGGTAGTACCATGACCCTTCAGCTGTATCTATTTGGTAATCCCTTGGAGATTCTTCCCAAGCCCTTTGCCAGGTTCATACCCAGACCATGCTAGTATGCTTTCTATTTTTCTACTCCACCATTTGTCTTTCTAAACGGCATTGACACGTTCGATATAATGATAGGTTTCCCCTCCTAGTCTTCTTCTATTTTCAATAACCGAAATGGTTTGACTGGTGTAAATGGGGTTATTCCCATCTCCGTGAATGATCTCCTCCTGATGGTTCAATTCGAATTTCACGACTTGATGTAGTGTGGAAGCCACGGCCCCAGCGGCATGTATCCATGGTCGGCCCAACAGAAGATTGTATGAGGCTGGTATGTTGAGCACCTGAAACTCAATGTCGAACCAAGTTTGCCCCATCTGCAAGCAAAGGTTAATTTCCCCAATCGTGGCCCTTTGAGACCCATCGAAAGCTTTCACATTCATGCTTCCTACCTGTATTTCATGAAAACCTTTGTCCAATATTTTTAGAGTATCCAGCAGACAAATGTTGAGGCTTGAACCCCATCAATCAAGACCCTAGCGATGAATTTGTCTTCAAATTGCACAGTGATATGCAATGCTCGATTGTGATTCAATCCTTTAGGTGGTAGCTCATTCTCATGGAAGATTATTTTATGACTTTCCAGCACCTGCCCTACCATGTTTGCTATCTCTCCGTCGATGATATTGTTGGGTATATAAGCTTCACTCAACACCTTCATCAAATTCTTGTGCGCCTCTGAATTTTGTAATAGTGATAGGATGGATATCTGAGCAGGGGTTTTGTTCAAATGATCAATGAAGGAATATTCCCTTGCTTATAATTTCATCCAAAGGTCATCCGGCCCCATTTCCATGATTGACTGCTTGGTAGTGGCATCCTTACTTGTTCCTCCCAAATGTTCGGGTGTATAGATTTTTCCGGTCCTAGTCATTCCTTGTGCAGCATCTGATTCCTCTATCTTTGCCTTTCCTTTTTGCCTAGCTTCGGCAATGTAATCTTGGGGTATTTCTTTTGAATTGAAAGGAGGTGTGGTTGATACTATCACCGTGAAAGGTGTGGCCACTTCCATTTCAAATGGAACAGGGATGGCTGCAGGTGGAGCTACCTCTACCTCAAATGGAACTGATGCAGCTAACTCAACCTCAATTGTTGACTGAGTCTGTACTACAATAGGAGTAAGGGTGACTGAGGGTTTAAAGTTATCTCATTCTCGAATAAGCCCAATCGACCCTTTAGGATCCCATTCTTCGTCCATCTCTATCACATGTATCCCACCACCCCTATGATCCAGGAGAGTGTTGTTGCAAACATTGGGTGCAGCTTCTTTCGCCTGTATGACCTTGTTGACAATTGTGTCTGGATCTTATCTTTAAATGTTCGTCACACGTAGTGGTGTGCCCTTTCATACCAAAATGGTATGCACAGGTTTTCTTTGGATTGACTCATTGGGATGGATTCTCTAATGCCATAGCATGAATAGGGGTGACGTAACCAGCGGCTTTCAACCTTTCATACAGCTCGTCAATGGGTTCAGCAATAGCAGTGTATTGTCTGGGTGGCTTGCGGTCAAAATTGGGTCGTGGCCTTGGATAATTTTGGCAAGTTGGAGGTGACTGGAAATGAGATGGTTGCGAATATCTGGGAGATGATGATTAATATGTAGATGGTGGTGTATGAGGGTGGAGGTGTTTGATATGTAAGTGGAGATTTCGGGCCTTGAGCCACCATTTCTGCCCCAACGTCTTTCTTCTTTGATATGCCACCGGATTGTAATGCCTTGTTTGTGGCCTATAATGCCTCAAAGTTTGTTACCATCCTACTTTTGATGCCTTCCTCGATTTTTTCCCCAAGTTTGATGATATTAGAGAATTTATGGTTTTCAATAACCATCAATCTTTCATAATATAACGGATATTGTGCTCTGATGAAGAATTTATTCATTTGTTCCTCGTCCAAAGATGGCTTGACCTTGGCCTCTTCTGACCTCCATCAAGTAGCATACTCGCACAAAGTTTCGGTGGGTTTCTTCTTGAGGTTCTAGATCTAGAAAACATGTGGTGCATTTTCTGTGTTGAACCTGAATCTGTCCATAAAATTTGATGCCATGCTCACCCAGTTGGACCACTTTTTAGGATCCTGGTTGATGTACCAGGACAAAACGTCTCCTGTAATACTCCTCATAAAGAGTTTTATCTGGATCTTTTCATCCTTTTCGACCCCGACAAGCTTGTCACAATAGGTCCTCAGATGAACCTTATGATCACCTGTACCGTCGAACATCTCGAACTTAGGACATTTGTACCCCTCTGGCAGCTCTACATCTGGTTGTATGCATAGGTCTTCATAGTTCAAACCTTCTATCCCTTTGCCTCCTTTGACACCCTGAACCTCATTTGTCAATTTCTTGAATTCTTCAGCCATGTTCTAGATGAGCAGGTCCTTGTTAGCGGATTCTGGTATATAGGAAATCAATTGGATAGAGTGAGGTACGGTTTCCACGTATATAGGGTTGTTTTGGTGAGTGCTAGGAGCCTAGGTGTAGTGATGGTCGTTGGTTGAGTTTTGAGGATCAGGAATGGGTTGTGGTGTGTTCTAGGGAGTGTGATATGTGGCGGTTAGTAGGTACTGAATTGGTTGATGGTGGAGTTGTGGTAGAGTTGGTACCGGTAAGGGATTGAGATTTTGAGGTGGGGTTGCATATTGATGCGGTGTAGGAGGGTTTTGTGCATGTTGATTTGGTGTGTTTTGGGGAGGTACTGGGTTCTTTGTGTTTTGTTGGTTGATGTCGGGGACATTCAGGGTGAGGGATAGGTTTGCCAAGTTGCGGACCTGCTCAAGCTCTTCCTGTAGCTCCGGTATCTTTTGATCTAACCTCAAAACTAAATCATTTGGTGCCGGAGAACTCCGACCATATGAAGTTTCTGCATTTTCCGCATTTTCCTTTCGAATACCACTTAAGTCGTCCATTTTAGCTTTCCCTTTTCTCTTTGTATTACTCGAAGGAGGAGGAAGTAGATTAGGGGATGGGAATAAAGAATAAAGAAAAACAAAAGATAAATAAGTCAGTAAGGATTCTGAAATGTTTGCAGTATTTAAACACATATTGCAGACATGTAAATTCGCATGCTAATTGGGGAACCTCGTTGTGCCCGAGGAAGGCCTAGTGACAAACAAAATTTGGTGAAATTGGTGCCAATAATTGACTCATTTCATTAATGTAAAAATAAACGCCCCAAAACGACACTAAATAAGATAATGTTGTTAACAGCACTTGGCCTTATTACATTTAAAAATGAAAGCAAGTAAATCTAATCTACTTGGTCCCAAAAGGACCCTCTCCAGACCGGATGCTGTTGTCGATCAACTCTACCAGCTCGCGCAGGTTCAGTAGTAGGAATGCCCTTGCCGGATGCCCTCCTTCATTTCCTTCAGCATTCTAACAGTCGGTGACCTTTTTTTCTTATCTTCTCATCTAATTCCATTAAACTGTACTCCAGATATTCCAGCCTCTCGCTGGATTTAACAGCTCTTTCTTTCCACTCGTTAATACTCTCCATATCGGCCTTATGTTGCGCCATATTCTCAGCTTCAGACTCTCGAACTCTTTTGCACAGTTTGTTGTACTTCACCTCTGCTTCGCCAAACTCATCTATGACCCTGTTTCCTGGACAAACCCTTGGCTCAAAGACTCCTGACATATTATCATCCAACTATGAAGGGTAAAAGAATGAATGGCCCGTGTGGTATCTGTCCGACTCGATGGTATCCTTCTCCACAATAATCTTCAAAGTACATATATGTTGTGCTTCATTCTTATATGGGATGGAGTCACCCTAGAAATCAGCTCTGAAATGACTCATGTTAGCGACTCATGGTACGATCTGTCTCCTGCCTTCCTGTCTCATAACCTTGAGGGCAACATAAGGATATATCCCCCTTAATCTGATCAACACCAAATGTGGGACGTCTCTGGATCTGATAATGAACTCGTTGGTGGGGAACCACTCGAACATCCACTGAACCTGTTCCTCAGTCAATTTGTTGAAACACTACACCCATCCTATAACATCCTTACATTGAGCAAACATTTCCGGAATGTAAGTCGTTCTCTTAGGGTGATGGAAGGCTATGCAGTCATTCTACAACCTTCGTGGAAACTCTTGGCGGTATTGGCCCCTTTGGAGAAACAACCAGGCCTGTAACAGCAAGTTGCAACTCTCAAAGAATTTTAACCCCTTTTGACAGCGTTCCACGGCCCGGTATATGTCTGCAACGATCATAGGGACAATAGTGTACGTCTGCCCATCGATCTCGTCCATCAGAGTTTTGGCCACCACGGCCAGCCTAGTATGGATTCTATCCCCTTGGATTGTAATATCAGCACGCCCAAGAAGCACACAATGAACATGAAGATCTTACGATGAACCCATCCCAAAGAGGTGATTGAGGACTCATTATCAAAAATATGGTAAGAGCTACTGTGACCATATTTTTCATAAAGGAAATCAAAAGGTGCATAGGAGTTTTTCAGGCACTCCAAATCATCATTTTTCTTCAACCCCATCATCTTAAGGAACCCTCTAGTTATGAAATTTTTAGGTGCTAGCAGACCAGGGCTATCCCAAGGCAACCCAGCAAATCCCCATATTTCTTCTAGAAAGGGAGTCATTTCTATGTCTCCAAAATGGAACACAACCCTTTCCTTATCCGAGAATAGCGTGGCAGCCTCGATTAGCATCTTGTTTGGTTGAAGATCCAATAGTGATGGCAAATTTTCTAAGACTCTTTTCACATGATTTTGGTCACTTCAGGGAAGTTCCCTCCACCAATCTATCAAAAGTGGAGGAATACTACCGACCATACCGAATATGGGAACTTCGTGCCTCATTTTCTGCAAAACAAGAGAGATTTAGGCACTTTTCCCCTCCAGGTTCGTCTATTTATACAGTAATGATTAGCATGTTGGCACTTATTTCTCCAAATTAATACACACAATCATGATTACGTCCGTTGGGATTGTGGAAAATCCGATGCGCCTTTGGACGAGGCTTATCTTAAAGGGTTATTATGCGGACAACATATTAACCCGGCTAGGTTTAACCATGATGCATGAACAATTAATCAGAGTAAGGCAGCTATAGAGGTCAAGACTGGGACCCTCAAACGGATAACTTGAGGGGGGAAAGGCACGGAACCATTGAACGCACTATTGATCGACTAGTTTTACCGTAAATACACCTTTTCGAATTTAAAGGGTGATATATAGGAAGAGCGCAAACGCTCATCAAGCATTGATATATGATTGATTATGCACGAGTGGAGTATGATGTTGAGCATGATTTATGCAACAATAAATAGCATGTTTTCAAGTATTTGTACGTAACAAAAATAATAAATGCAGTATTTAAATAATTGAAAGATAGTTACGGAAAAAGAAAAAAAAGAGACAAGTTAGTTTCAGGAAAAATAGAGAAATAATAAATTCTTGAAAATAAACAGTTAAATTCAAATAAGGGGAAAGGGTACGTGAGATAGAGCATGCTTAGACTAATGCGTAAAAATAAGTTTTTTATGGTAAGAGCCTAAAATATCCCCAGTAGAGTCGCCATATTGTCGTGCCCCTTTTTTCCCTCGCGGGAGTCTGGGTTTCGCCATTTATGGGGCAACAACTCATTTTCTTTTTTGGAATTGGGTATTTGAAGAGTCTCCACCTAATGTATTATGGTGCATTAGGGAACCTAGAGTAATTAACTCGTGTAACTAGTTTGCATTACTAGAGATTAGGGTAAGGGCTCAAAATAACCTTGATGAGAAGGTGTTAGGCACCCCTCGCGGTCCACAATGATGGGTCGCGGCCGAACTTAAACTATATGAATTAGTCATTTTCAAAAATATATAGTTTTAACACATAATTGCAAATAAAGACAGTTTTTTACAGTCTAAACACATATATGATCATGGAAATTTTGAAGGTAAAAGAGGCTTGGACAACTTAAACACATATATGCAAAGGGAAAAAAGAAGTTTAGATAATTTAAACACATATAGGAATTGGGAGAAGGAAGTCCTAAGGTGATTAGCCTACAGGATCAATCTGTGTAATGCATGATAATCCTCCTCAACTAGAGGGGCTACAAGTGGCAGTAGCGCACATGTCATTATATCCTTTACTACCCAATTCCCTCCCCTTGGTCATAGCCTAAAGCGTTCTAGAAACCTTAAGATATATCCTATGCGTGCACTACCTGTCCCTTCCTAGTGGCCCTGGAGGTATTTAGGACCTCTAATTTAGGTAGTTCTAGACTATCCTAAGGTACTTAAAGGAAAAAAATCTAGGCGACAACTAAAACAATTAGGACTGGACCAAAGATAGGACAATTAAAAGCTCACGTTTTACCTCCACAAATAGAGCAAGTAAGTGCACGTGTCAAACAACAGTTTTCAAATTGTACGCGGCAAAATCTGAAGACTTGATTTTTTGCTATCAAGACATTTTGGAAGCTTTCCTCGAGATCCCGAGGATGGAAAGCCACAATCGAGTTTTTGGCCTCAAGGCTCGTTGAGGTCCAGCTCGGAGGAAGCAAGGCCCGAAGCCGGGATAAAAGAGGAAGTCCCCTGGGCACATGGCTACACTTGACAGATCCGGCCTATTTGGAGCCTACAGTGAGGTCTTGCATCAAGATGTCCCATCATTGTACTCTTACAGTCAATACATATGTCCCTCGCCTATATAAGGGGGACTCACCCTACCTTGTAAGGGACTGATGTTGCTCCACTTCTCCAATAAGAAATAATCTCTCTCTCTCTCTCTCTCTCTCTCTCTCTCTCTCTCTCTTTCTTCTAAGTTATCAGTGTTCTTCGACCCCGAGGTCATCCTAGCATTTTATTGTTCTGCATTTGTTCTTCATCACTTAGCTCAAGATTGACGGTATAAATCCTTGTATACATATACTTATCTGTTATCCCCTTACCGAATACCCCCGAGAAGCTCGAGATAGGCTCGAGGCCTAGTTCTAAGGTACCCATTGGCCTACTTTGCTCCTGGGGAACGTCTCCTTACTGGTTCGATTGCTGCTCTGACCGGCTCAATCTCTATCGCTTTACTTTGCATTTTACCACTAACAACCCTTTGAAACTAGCTCGGGAATAGATCACGTATTTTTAGAATCCTATTTATAAATTTAATTATTGTTACCATTTTACGGTAAACAGTTTGGCGCCCACCGTGGGGCTAAAAATAATAGTGATTATTTTCTTGCTAGTTTCGTCACTTAAACGCATGATATCTCTCACACTTTTTCTTGTCCAAGACCTTTCGATTTCAGGTTAATGGTCAGTTCGATAAGGGAAACCGAGGACGATAACCCTATAAATCACAAGGAAAACAATATGGCCATCTTAACGACTGGTATGACACCGCAGAACCCCGATAACAAATCTAGATCAGTCAGGGTGGATATGGATTCGTATGCTGCACAGCGGAGTAACGAATTATTGTACTACGATGGTGGCACGCAACAGTCTAACCGACAAAAAACTCAAAAAATCCCAGCCCCGGTAGAACGGGAAGTTGATCTTCGTGTTATTTTTTAAAATGTTGCAGGAACAACGTTTGGCTATATTTCAGCTGTAGAGCCGCCGGAAGACTCTTGGCGCGGTAGCACCCAAAATATCTACTCGCACCGAGCCAGCATCCAAGATATCGGGCAATGACGAACCAATTACCTATCCTGTAACGGTAAGGATGCTAGAGGACATTATCGAAAAGATTGACTCGCGCTCGCGGAGACTCCCATAGCAACCAACTCCTGAAGGAACTCCCCCGGAAGAGACCACAACGCGACATCATTGTTCGACATCCGATCTCGGGGACCCGCTCACCATAACAACACGATCCGTAAAAGCACACGCCAACGCCATCAAAATAATGCCAAAAGGGCTTAATGCATCGAAAGCCGAGAGAAGAAGAACAAATAAAATATCAGGGGAAGTCGCGCCCTGCTATCCGACAAGACAAATGAGACCACTCCCGATCCCGAATAGTAGGGTGGCACGGGCCTTCGCCATAAACCCAAACAAAGAATACCCGGCAACTTCGGACCAATTCGAGCGAAGCCTGGTCGAATATCCGATCGAGGCTTGGTCATATACCAGCAACCAACACCGGACACAAGTCAGAGCCGCGGATAACCCTCGAGAAACCCTCACTAGATCGGCATATCCAGGCAGATCCCTAACAGAGAAGCCGACATTGAACGAATGGAGCCATCATCCACATGGCGCGAACGGAAAAAATGATCCAAGGTACAGCGCATCTCGCAACAACAAGGCGGTACCCCAAAGGCGATACCTCCGAGGAATCCCCGATGGTACCAGAATCAACAAGACGCAACTGGCAACGAAACCTCGCCCGATAAAGCTTGGCTTCAACATTGCAGTTCCGAGCATAGTGGTCACCATGAGTAAAGCTAGGAACTCCGAGTGGCTCGGACCTATTCAACCAAAATCCCTCCAAGGAAATTGTGGCCCACCACGAGAGTCTAGGAATGCTTAGAGTTACATACCCAAGAGAGCAGCAACTACGCCATCCAACAAAGGTGACCACAAAGCATCACAAAGCAAGCGAACCCGAATCTGGCTCAACGGACAAGGGGAGATCAAACAAAGCAGAGCCAGCAAGTTCTGGCATATTGTCACAACCTTTAAAGGATGGCAGCACCCTGCTAAGATCCGTAGAACATAGAATGCAAGTGCCCGTCGCCAGAAAGGGACGATCTCAGGGAGTACTCCCCAAGAACACCTTCTCGCCTGAGGAAAAAGGATGCCGAGACTCCACCTCGGCATCGTATTAACGTATTGTTAATACCTTCTTTCGTTCGAGCTCATTTTCAAATAAAACATACATTAATGATTACAGGTATATCAGCAAAAGTTGTACCAACAATGGCGGGCCAAAGCCAATAGGACAGTCCAGACCAATGTGGCCCTCGTGTCGGACCGCTAATATGTCCCCAATGGTGGTTTCCACACCAGCCAAATTTCTCCCCCTGTGCGGACTACCCGAGCTCGGGCTAATACATCAAGTGACACAGGGCACAGACGCTTTGTACATACAACGGCGAATACGTCGCCCAGAACGCAATTCACGCCCTACTCCTACACGAGTGTGAAACTCTAGGATAGGCCGGCATTACCCCCAAATAAGGTCAAAGGGTAAGAGCACACACGTCTTCGGCCCGGCCTGGCCGGACAAGGAATGTGATTCCTGAGGGGCATAATCCCAGGAACGTAGCATCCTTTTATCATTTCCCTTTTTTCTTTTCTTGTTGCTAATGTGTACACAGGCAGGCAGCCAAGACATTTAGTAGTTGTGGATCCCGCTCGAGGATCCGTGACCGCCATGGGGCCACCGGGCATTCTTGCCTCGATCGGGTTTCTATAAGGAAGGGGGTTCCACCAACAAGATTATAAGCAGGACTGCATGTCCCCAGGGAAGGGACCCAACAAGTCCACAATCTCTCTCTATTTTCCAATATGGGACCATACAAGCACGTCGGATAATCAGGAGAGTCACACCCTTGTAGACCAGACTCATGGCAACAGAACAACATGTATTTACAACTTCTATTTTCACCAAGCAATAAAGAATATTTCCCAAGAATTCGATGCCTCGAAGAAAAATATTTCGGCTTTATCCTCAGCAAAAAACCTCTACATCAAATACGTCCCAAAACGCTCGGAGACTTAATCAATTTGGCACCCTCGCGACCCCGCGGTCGGGGTTCCGGGCTCGCAAAGCCCTCGCGATATGACCCAAGACTACAAAGGGTGGTATTCAAGCCTAGAATGATCCGATATATTCGGAGACTCACCGTGAGCAATTCGACAACTTGCGCGACCCTAGGGTCGGAACTCCGGGCTCACCAAGCCTCTAGAAAATGACTCCGAGCTCACGAGAAGCAGTCTTCAAGAGAACTCGATGACTCGGGGACTGCCGCCAATCACCACGCACTGGAAAATCCAAAATTGTAAGACCCTAACGGGTAGCCTCGGCAAAACCAGATCTATTCTCCATAAAATGTAAGACCTCAGCTGGCATGGCAAACTGTAAGACCTCAACAGGCATGGCAAACTATAAGACCTCAACAGGCATGGAAAATTTAAGACCTCAACATGTATGAAAAATCCCGCAGTTTAGGCTAAAGGGTTACCCTCGGTGTGGACACCTAAAACTGCTTCTCGGGATAAAAAATGGCCACGGCCAAATGCATACGACTACGGTCAAAACGGCTGCTACAGCCCAAAAAATGCGACTCGGGGATGCCCGACTGTTGCTAAAAAATCCTCTAAATCTACTTTGGAAAGAACCAATTAAACACAGGCTTCCCTCAACAGGGAAAAAAAGGAGTCCCGACCACGTCGGCTCTAAAATCGCAAAAACGTAGATCTACTCGACCTACGAGCTATGAACCTTTCGAGGTGCTTGAAACATCGCCAACTACAACTTGAAATAGAGGTTCTTTTAGAACCGACGACGGGTCAGGAAAAATAATCAATAAGACCTTAACGAGAGGAAACAAACCCTACAAAAAGCCTACGGGCCTCACATCAAACAGCATAAGTGCCATTGTCGCCGGCTAAGCAAAGCCTCCAGGCCTCACACCAAAAGGTCTCTATGACCATCAGCTTGAAGATTGACAACTTGAGGATTAAAGTGAGCTCGAATCGTAACCCGATTCAGAGACCGGATCCAAAATAGTTAAACTAAGCAAAACCTCCGGGCCTCATATCGAAAGGTCTCTACGACCAAACAATGCAAGTGCCACCGTCGCTGGCCAAAAACTCAGATGAAATTTAAGGGTCGATTACAGCTTGAGTTGCATCACGACTCTGAGACTGGACCCAAAAAATCACCAAACGCCCAAGGGCGGGAAAGGAAAAACACTATTGCCAACCGGATCCCCCGAAAGGATCAAAGGCCAATTACAGCTCGAGTCGGATCCTAACTCAGAGACTGAGCCCGAGGGTAATTGAATCACCATACGCCTAAGAGCATGGCCCCGACAATGCTATCAACAGTCGCGAAAAATCCCCAGGCCATGCGCCCGCAAAAACGCTTCAGTCAAGGAGAAGATAGGGTCATCACCCTCCGCCCATGAAGATGGGAAAAAGCCGGAAGGCCAATCAGAGTTCAAGCCATAGCACTGCTTAGGGACTGATCCCATAAACCTATCTACACAATCAAGAGCAACAAAAAAGGGGGTACCAAAAGAATAACGCTTTGAAATTCTCCTTGTATTGCATATAACAAAAACATTCTCCACCTACAGGCACGCTCTGCGCGCGCCGGAGACCAAGATACAAAATAGTGGGAGCTATATTTTGCGCCAAGAAGCTACAACCCGTCAAGATCACCCTCAGCAACGCCTGCGAGGAATGATAGAGCAGCTTGCTCATCCGCTCTTGCTTGAGCCAATTCCTCCGAGAGGATAAAGCCTCTCACTCCAACTTCCTCGAACACTTCTCTCCAGGATCGGCATCGAACATTATCCTCGATCCTCTTCTCATGATCAAGGGCTTGCCTCAACTCGAATTGGGCATCAGCAGCCTCCTTTATGCAAATCGCCATCTCATGATCCGCCCTGTTTCGGCTCAGCGCCGCTTCCGCCCGGGCGTCAACTATCTCGCCCCTGACCTTCGAGAGGTCAGACTCCAGTTTCCCGATCATATCCACTTGAACCTTGGCGTTACTTCGGGATAAGTTGAGATGGGCCTCGAAGGCAGGAATCTTGGCTGAAGCACTCACCTCCTCTAAGGCCAGAGCCTGCACTTGGCCCCTTAATTCCTCGCAGGCTGCCCTGACGCGGTTCACCTCACCCTTGAGGTACTCCAGGGCCTCTGTCCTTTTATGCAACTAACATGGCAAGAAAAGGTTAGCCTTAAAAATTAAAAAGAAGCAAAGAATGCACTGCGGGAAATCACCTGCTCCATCAAATAGCTCTCATAGTTTGAGCTCCGATACACCTCATATCGCCAATGATGCAACTGAACCTCTTTCTCCTTGAAAAGAAGCATAAGGGATTCTCCCTCATCCCGAACTCTCTGAAACTTGGCCTTTTAATGGAGCAACTCGGACTTGAGCCTATCACAGGCCTGCGCAGGAAAGATTCAATGAGGGGAAGAAGACGCGGGGTATGAGAAAATTATGCACGAACTCACCACAAAATGAAGATAGCAAGATCTCTCCAAGTCAGAAAAAACTCCTGATGATACCGCTCCCACAACCCCTGAAGAACCGACTCCGGACATAACACACTCATTCGAGGGAGCCACTCACCGAGAAATAGGTACCTCGGGGACAGTCGACTCGGGTGACGCCCTGTCTTTAGAAATACCAGCCCGGGCAGCGCCACTAGAAGCTCCTTCATATGATGGGTCCTGAACCCTCTTGCCGTCACTCAGCTCGGAAGCCGATGACTCCATCTCTTCTTCGAGAAAATGCTGCCTCACACCGAAGAACCGCCCAACATCTACAAACTTGAAAACAAGCACGAAAGGGATGGGAAAATATCACCTTAGGTACATAGCAACATGAGAAAAGCAACATACACACGTACCTTGATGATCTACTTCCCACCTGATGCGAGACATAGCTCGCCACCTGCACTCGTTACAAGACGAGTGGGTCACCAACCTCCGAACCCAGCCGAGCAAATCGTGAACTTGGCCTTGCATCCATGAAGTTGCTGCAACGAGGAAAATAGCACTGATTATTTGGCCGATTTTTGCCAAGAACAAAAATTGAAAGGGCGACAAAGCACCTCACCTACATGCGTGATTCCACCCTTCGGGGAAAGGCAAAAACTCAACAGAATAATATCGGTCGTCCAAACTCCGACGAACCAATTGGCCCACTCTTGATCCTCACCTTCCTCATCGTTGATAACAAAGGGCGTAGACGAATGACCTTTCAAGTTTAATAGCCATCGATGATGAAAATGCTGATATAGCCTGATGACATGGTCGAGCGTGAATTCAAGTCCGATTTTCTCCACAAAAAATCTCATCATCAGCACTGTTCGCCAAAATAAAGGATGAATCTGTGCCAGGGTAACTCAATACTTTAAGCAAAAGTCGAGCACGACGTTGTCAAGTGGGCCAAATGCAAAAGGGTATAGGTACATACTCAAGAACCCATCAGGAGAGTTCACGATGCCTTCACCAGGGGAAAACACATGCAGTGTCGCCCCTTACTCCACCCACAGTATCGCCTCACCGTCTCCAGGTGTTCATTTCTTATCAAAGACGATGTCTCCAGAGCGAATCCTTCAACTCTCCAGTGCCGGAGACAACACTCTCCGACCTTTGCCGTACCGATTTCGACGTGGTCGCTATGACTATGGAAGAACTACCAAAACAAAGCAAAGAAGCACCAACATTTTTCGCACTCTAAAAATATAGGGAGCACTATACCGAAATAGGAGAACGACTGCCCAAAAATAGTGAAGTCTCGCAGATAGGCCGAAGCACCCCTCTTATATACAAGAGGTAATGGTGAGTTGCATGCTCGATGTAAGCTCCAAGAAACCAATGGCCTTGGTACGAATCAACAGGTCGACACCCAACCCAGGAAGCTCCCTCCAACAAACAACTAAGCTCGATAAGCCGCCCGAATCATCTCTAAGACTCGAGACAGCGTTCCATATTCGAAGCCCCCGGCCCCAAAGAAATAGGGTCATGATGAGCTCCAAAGCACCAATACCAGACGCGAGGCATGCACCCGGGATCGCAATCCCCTCTCCTGAGGAGTAAAACTCGGAAGCTCCGCGAGGCCCCAAAGAAGTGCCCCAAACATAGGCAAACGGAAGCCAACCTTGCACTCCCCAAAAGAGTTATCTACTTCAAAATTAACAGGGCTCATCGAGGCACCCAAAGATGACCATCATCGAGGGTAGCGTTCTCGAAGGCCCCATAATTCGATGCATGATCTATAAACGAACCAATAGGCCCCGATAACTCGAGCTTATCCGGTCGGCCCTCCATCGATCCGAAGTGTGTCAAAAAAGATCGGGGAAGAGCCCAGCCAACCGGCTGGAGACCAGAACAAGCTATCATGGCAGACTACGACGACCCATAAATGAAAGAAGACATTCAAAAACCCCAAAGGGCATAAGAACAAACAAAATGCCAAGAGGGGAGCAGAATTCTATCTCATGCAGCCTGAAGGGATCATCTACATCCAGATCAATAAAGGCTTCGGGGTACCCAATGATGGCCTACATCCAGGGCATTACCCCCAGAGGCCTTGGAACTCAGCATAACTCAGGAGAATCTTATGGCACCGATCTATTGGGCCGACCCGGAGATTGTCCCGAGAGACAACAATGTGACCAAAAGGAACCCATATCGATCTATAAAAAATCAAGACAAACACGTATGTCCAAGTCAAGTATTAGCAATCATCAACACAGAAAGGTACATACGAATAGTTATGAAGGGCATGAAGGCATAACAGAAGCTGAACAAATTCGAACGCAAAGGTCAACAAAATTTATTTGTCATTTATGAAATGTTAAAATACAATAGCCCCTGAGGGGTCCTGGCATTCAATAACAAAAGGTCTTCAAAGAATCATTACACACAAAGTACTAAAGCCTACAAAGAGTTCCCCACGCAGACATGACAAAGGGAAATACATGAAGAAAAAGCCTCGAACCTCCTCTACTCTCAAAAGCATACTCTCGATGGTAGAGTCTTTAAGAATTGCATCCTGGAATGCACACCTCCGACAGCCTCCCCCCCGGTCCTTCAAAGTAGCACTTCAGAGAAGAAGACAAAAAAGAAGGCAAAGGTAGG
Source organism: Nicotiana glauca (assembly GCA_026770625.1). Taxonomy (NCBI): domain Eukaryota; kingdom Viridiplantae; phylum Streptophyta; class Magnoliopsida; order Solanales; family Solanaceae; genus Nicotiana; species Nicotiana glauca. The sequence continues at coordinate 84,589 of MU747054.1, read as the reverse complement.
GGGAGGGATGAGAAAGCGCCATAGCCCTCCGAAGCTCGAGGACCCTCTACAGCCAAGAAAACCTCGGAGAGGCAGCGGACCAAATGACCCTCGGCCCTCCTTTCATGGATGCTTCGAACACTCTTGTTCGAGCATCAAGTCGCGCAAGCCCCCTGCTCTGAGCAGAGTCCCGCGTCGAGCCGAGGTATGTAGGTGAGCAGCGGTGGATATTCTGAGCCCCGTTTTGAGCAGCGATGCATAATCCGAATGACCGTCTACTCAAAGGTAAAACCAACTCTCCATCCATCGCCATCTCGGGCCAATGGTAGCAGCAGTGGCCTATATCTAAGTGACCACATCAATATCGGAACAACATGTTTATGTTCCACGAAGGGAGGCCTCAGTAGAAAGCCTCGACGCTGCACAGAGGAACTTCTCCAGACAGTCCTGAGATGAAAAGACTCTGTCATGATAATCAAAGGTAAAAGAATATGATATGAAAGAAGAAGCAAAGCATACCAGCAAAAGTATTGGGATGGAGGGTGCAATGCCACAAAATGCCCTCATTTATAGGAAAATAATTACACGGTCATCGATGCTCTAGAAGACGGATCGGTGGAGGTAATTACTACTTCCTTGGAAAAAAAAGAAACCGACGGTAGTACTTCAGCCTCGAGGAGTGGAAATGACAGGATGTCGAATAGAGACCTACGAGACACGCCATTTGTTGTAAAAGATTGCACCACGATTTGAATCGACAGCATAGTGTCGTCAAAAGGAGCTCTAGAAGTTGAGTGCCAAAATCGTTTCCCATCACTTTGTCATGAGAAATGCGGAGACTATCTGCACGCTGCAAAATCCGAAAACTTGATTTTTTGCTATCAAGACATTTTCGAAGCTTTCCTTGAGACCCCGAGGATGGAAAGCCACGATCGAGTTTTCGGACTCAGGGATTGTCGAGGTCTAGCTCAGAGGAAGCAAGGCCCGAAGCTGGAATAAAAGAGGAAGCAAGGCCCGAAGCCGGGATAAAAGAGGAAGTCCCCTGGGCACATGGCTACACCTGACATATCCGGCCTATATGGAGCCTACTGTGAGGTCTTGCATCAAGATGTCCCATCGTTGTACTCTCTCTCTATCTCTCTCTCTCTCTCTCTCTCTCTCTATCTATCTCTCTCTCTCTCTCTCTCTCTAAGTTATCAGTGTTCTTCCACCCCGAGGTCGTCCTAGCATTTTATTGTTATTCGTTTGTTCTTCCTCATTTAGCTCAAGTTTGACGGTATAAAGCCTTGTATACATATACGTATCTGTTATCCCCTTCCTAAATACCCCCGACAAGCTCGGTATAGGGTTGAGGCCTAGTTCCGAAGTACCCACTAGCCTACTTTGCGCCAGGGGAGCGTCTCCTTACTGGTTCGATTGCTGCTCTGACCGGCTCGATCTTTATCATTTTACTTCACATTTTAGCACTAACAACCATTTCAAACTAGCTCGAGAATAGATCACGCATTTTTAGAATCTCATTTATAAATTTAATTGTTGTTACCATTTTCACGGTAAACGCAAATATTTAAGAGAAGCCCTAGAACCAGATATCTTGGTGAGCAGAGAATATGCAATATTGAGTTAAGACCAAAGTGTTAAAAAAAACCTAATCAGTTTGCCTACTGATTTTTAAACATGTTGAATATGGGCCCGTCACCATCAAGCAAAACATAGTTTCATAGTGTATTAAACCTTGATTACCTATAGGCTTGCCTAGGCATGGATTAGCAGTAACATGTCATCTAGACATTAATAAAGGCCATAATTTTGAATCAGTAATTGCCATACATATTTTTATTTTTATTTTTATTGAACATATATGTTGTCTATATGCTGAAGAATGATCACAGATGTTACAGAACTGGTTTCACATTTTATTTCTACGAGTATGAGGTCTAAGTGTTGAGATTGTTTTTTATGCTTATTCCTTATAAGCTAGATGACAATATTTTTTACACGTTTAAACTATAGGCATGGTTTTAAGAAAATGCAGTAAAATCCTAGAAACATGATCTATAATGCACATGGGAAAGTTGGTGAACATGATTATTAAGGCATAATTGATAAATGACCTAAGAACTAGATTTTTAATGCAAGTATGAGAAATGCAGAATGGAAACTGAGAACAGATAGTGTAATGACCCTATAAACATGTTTTCTAATGCACATAGCAATCCTGTAAGCATGGACTCTAACAAACAATCATAACAGTCTTACGAGCATGGTCTCTAATGCATGTAGTCAATCATAACGGTCCTATGAGCATGGTTTCTACCTGATTCACACAAAAGATATATAAAAGTCCCTCCCTTTTACTAATTTCCCCAATATCTATTTACAAGAAATTATTATTACAAACAAACACTGATAATGAATTACATAAATGGTATTATTACAACTATATGGAGCCTGAATATAGGCCTAAATAATACACCTGGTAGACCAGGCCTTCAACCAGTCCACAAATGTCGTAATCTCATAATGCACCCAATAGGATCCTGGTGTGTCAAAGTTTCCAAGGGCCTCAGGGACCCCCGGGCAATGCTCACACCAGGAAAACCTTCAAAGTAACCCTTTGTGAGCAAGCTTGGAAAGCCAACTCCAGTGTGTCAAAGTTTAGAGGATCCTCAGGGACCCCTAAGCAATGCTTACACTAGAGGGGCAAGACCCTAGGTTCTCTAAAAATAGGAGTAGTGTTTGAAAATAGAAGTAGTTTTAAGAAAATAGTTTAGAAGCAAACAGAGTCATTGCAAAGATTCTTACTACCCAGATTTAGTTCAGTTTTTTAGTTAGCACTAGGTGGCATATAGCATGTTTAGAACAAATAACTATATAGAGAGAGGAGCAGGGGTTAGGGGGTCATATTGGTCATAAGAAATAAGTTGAGTCTAATTCATATGGATACATAGAAGTCTACTAAAACAGGAACAAATAGATTGAGAGCAGGACAAACATGGATTCAACCAAATAGAGACATGGAGGTTATTGTAGTTAACATAGAAGCAAACAAGTGATACCAGTAGACATATAGGTTTGGTCAAGACAGAAGAAAAGGCCTGCTAACTATAAGGAATCATACAAGTTAAGTTAAATAACAGGAAGCATGCAACATCATCAAAATGGCAATACATATGCTGACTGAGACTAAGAAGCATAAAACACATAGGTTTAGTTATAGACAGGCTAATCTAGAAGACCCTACTTGTTTAATAACATAAAAAAGATATGTTGGGAATAATAAATACACAAATTAAATTCATACAGAAGTTTGCATGATAGTAAAGTGGGAGCATACCAGTTGGAAATTTACAATAAAAGAGTGAGATAAGAGGATCCAAGATCTAGTCTTGGCTTCCAGCCGACTAGATAGTGCAGTAGACAAGTGACAGAAGTTTTCCATAGAGAGAGCAAGAATTTAAGGTGCTTTTTCTTAGGTCTCTGTGTGTGTCTGTGTTTGAAATAGAGTCCTCTACTAATAGGAGTCGAATAGTGTAAAGTAAATAAGGCAAGGCAGCTTGATATAGTAAATAAGGTAAGGAAAGAAATCAAATATTCAATTAAGCTTGACATGGCAGACAATCAGGGAATTATTCCCATAAATAACTCGATTTGAGATTCAAATAAGGAAAGAAGTAGGTTTAACAGTCAATAAGGGTTAGAAACCTTAAATCAAGTAATCGGTTTTGCAAATAAGGCAACACAGGTAATTAGAGACTAATCAAATCATACGAAAAAATCTGGGAAAGACCCTTTAGAATAGGGAGAGCCAATCAAGGGTACAAATTTGGGCTCAAGTAAGGTGAGGGAATCAATCATACCATATAAACTTCAGAAGAGTAATAGTCTAAATAAGGAAAATGGTACTAATTAAAGTCATGAATAAGGAAAACAGGCAAATGAGAAAGAAATACTGAATTGAACGGGAAAATGTGATCCAAATCTTAACAAAATCATCCAATATAATTAATTGACATAAATAAACACATAACGGATGGAAAGTTGAAGAAATCGATGCCCTAAATAGAAGTACCTAGGGTTTAAGCACATACACGAAAATTGGCCCAACCAGTATAGGAATAATTAGGTTTAACACTGGAAAATTAAGAAGAATTATTCGAAAACAACTTAAGATGAACCCTAGTTATGATAAGTCACTGAAACTGAATAATGATAAGAAAAAAAATAGAAAACACTTCAGGCATGCAGGGATTCAAACAACAAAATCAGAGAAATCAAACCTAAAGTATCATAGTTCTTAAAAAATCGGTTAATAGTAAAGGAATAAGAGAAAATTAAAGTAAAATCACGGAAACTTGAAAACATTTCAAGTATGCAGATAATCAAACAGTAGATAACAAAAAACCCAAAAATATAAACTAATATAGTGCTAAAAATCGATTAATCAATAGGGAAACAGAAGAACATTAAAGAAAAATTAATGACGAACTCGGAACCTTTCCAGATCTACGAAGATCTGGAAGGATCTGTGTTTAAAAATTAGGGTTTTGAAGAAAGAATGAAAGGGTAAAGGGAATCTAGTCTCAAACAAAGATTTGGACTATAAAGACATCGAGATAGCAACACTCACAACCATGGCCAGGTTCTCAAAGAGTCTTGACTAGATCTTATTAGATCTCTTCGAGATTTTCCCAGGGAATCATAAGAACAAGCAACCAGGAGACGTAGAAGGTCACTAGAAGCCTCAAATAGCCATGGAAATCCATGGATTGAATAAGAATCAAAGATATTAGGGCTGGTTTTGGGTGGCGAAAACTAGGGTTAGGATTGGGTCTCAGAGAGATGGAGAAAAAGAGGAATTTAGGGGCGGTGGATGTAAGAAAAATAACTAAGTTAGGGGGTCGTTTGAGTTTAAAAAGGTAAGGAAGAATGAGGGCCGTTGATCTCAAAGATCAATGGACAAGATCGAAAGGGGTCTGGGCCGGGTTATATTTAATTGGGTTAGGGTCAGATAGGATTTGGGCCTGGGTAGGTTTTGGGCTAATATGGGGTTAAAAATTGGGCTATCTAATTGGTTGGGTCCAAATGAAAGGGGTTATTTGTTAAATACATATTTAATCACTAAAACAATTTTTTAAAATGTTAATAAATTATAAAAAATGATTTTCATGCCCCTAAATATTTTTAAATAATTACTTAATATTTTAAATATATAAAAGGCTGTTTTTCCGGTAAAATAATGTAATAATGCGTGTGTGGGCTATAATTGCAAAGTAATTACAATTGCGACCTAAAAATACAAAAGTGGCTATTTATGCAACAATTGAAACTTAGTACAAATGGAAATGATTAAATTAAGCCACATAAATTATTATAAAACTATTTGTGATGCAATCAGTGATTTGTTTTATAAATAAAATAATGGGATAAATTAATTAAAATATTTTTAAAATGCAGAAATTGTATGAAAAATACTAATTGATGCCAAGGCATAGTTTTGAAAATATTATGGGAAAAATTGGGTATCAACACACCCAAATGGCACCGAACTTCCTTAAACTCCGTGGGAGTCCAACTACGAAGTCCATGGTGATCCTCTTCCACTTCCACTACGGAATCTCTATTTGATGAAGTAAACCACCCGGTCTCTGGTGCTCATACTTCACCTGCTGACAATTGAGGCATCGGGCTACAAACCCAACTATATCTTTCTTCATCCGCATCTGCAATAGTGCTGCCTCAAATCCTGGTACATCTTCGCAGTACCCGGGTGGATGGAATACCGCGAACTATAGGCCTCTTCTGAAGCCCATCGACATTGGGTACACATACTCGACCCTGCATCCTCAATACCTCATCATCATCGATGGTAACATCTATGGCATCACCATGCAGAACCTTATCCTTGAAGACAAGCAAATGAGGGTCATCAAATTGACGCTCCCGGATACGGTTAAATAAGGAAGGCCGAGAAATCACGCAAGCTAGAATCCGACTGGGCTCCGAAAGATCCAATCTTACAAACTGAATGGCTAAGGCCTGAACATCCCTCGCTATGGGCCTCTCTGCTGCTGGTAGATAAGCCAAACTCCCAAACTCTTCACCCGGTGACTCAAAGCATTGGCCACTGCATTGGCCTTTCATGAATGATACAAAATAGTGATATCATAGTCCTTCAGCAGCTCTAACCACCTCCTCTGGCACAAATTAAGATCCTTCTACTTGAACAGATGTTGCAAATTCTGGTGATCAGTATAAATCTCACAAGGCACGCCATACAAATAATGACGCCAGATCTTCAAGGCATGAAATATAGTAGCTAACTCGAGATCATGGACAGGATAATTCTTCTCATGTACCTTCAACTGTCTAGATATGTAGGCAATCACCCTACCGTCCTGCATTAATACCGCTATAAGGCCAATCCTCGAGGCATCAGAATAGATAGTATAAGACCCCGAACCTATAGGCAATATCAAAACTGGGGTTGTACTCAAAGCTGTCTTGAGCTTCTGAAAGCTCTCCTCACACTCTTCCGTCCATTAGAACGGAGCACCCTTCTGGGTCAGTCGGTTCATAGGTGCTGCAATAGATGAAAATCCCTTAACAAATCGATGGTAATAACCCGCCAAGCTAAGAAAACTATGGATCTATGTAGTTGTGGATGGTCTGGGTCAAATCTGCGCTGCTTCCACCTTCTTCGGATCCACCTTTATCCCCTCACTCGATACCACGTGACCCAAGATTGCCAAAGAATCCAACAAAAACTCATATTTCGAGAACTTTACATATAACTTCTTTTCTGTAAAAGTCTGAAGTACTGTACTCAGGTGCTGCTCATGATCTTCCCCACTCCGGGAGTATACTAGAATATCATCAATAACGACAATGACGAACGAGTCAAGATATGGCCGAAAAACACCGTGATCAAATGCATGAAGGATGTTGGGGCATTGGTCAGCCCAAATGACATAACAAGGAACTCGTAATGACCATACCAAGTCCTGAAAGCAGTCTTCGGGATATCTGGCTCCCGAATCATCAACTGATGGTAACCTGAACGCAAGTCAATCTTAGAAAACACCCGTGCACCTTGTAGCTAGTCAAAAAAATTATCAATACAAGGCAAAGGATAACGGTTCTTCACTGTAACTTTGTTCAACTAGCGATAATCAATGCACATGCGCATAGAACCATCCTTTTTCTTCACAAAAAAGACAGCGGCACCCCAAGGTGATACACTAGACCGAATAAAACCCTTATCTTATGTAATTGATCCTTCAACTCATAAGGATCTATACGGTATAGAGGAATAGAAATGGGCTGAGTGCCCGTCAACAGATCAATGCCAAAATCAATATCTCTATCAGGCGGCATGCTTGGAAGATCACCTGAAAACAAATCAGAGAAATCTTGTACTATTGGGACTGAATCAACTGTAGGGGTATCAATACTGACATCTCTCAGATAAGCTAGATATGCGTCATACCCCTTCTCAACTATTCACTGAGCCTTAAGGAAAGAGATAACTCTACTAGTAGTGTGATCTAAAGTACCCCTCCACTCAACTCACGGTACACCTGGCATAGCCAGTATCACGATTTTGGCATGAAAATCAAGAATAGCATAATGGTGCGACAACCAGTCCATGCCCAAGATAACATCAAAATCTACCATGCTGAGCAATAATAAATCGGCGCTGGTCTCAAAACTACTAATAGTAACCAAACACGACCGATAAATGTGGTCCCTAACAAAAAAATCTCCTATAGGAGTAGAAACATAAACAGGGGAACTCAAAGAATCCAAAGATACACCCAAATGTGGGGGGAAATAAGAAGACACATAAGAATATATGTAGCCTGGATCGAATAAAACCGATGCATCTGTATGACAAACCAGGACAATACCTGTGATGATAGAATCGGAGGCGACAGCCTCGGTACGGGCAGAAAAGGCATAATATCTGGCCTGGCCTTCCCCTCTAGGGTGACCTCTACCTCCCCGACCTACACCTCTAGCTGGTTGAGCAGGTGGGTAGCAACTGGTGCTGTGATCATAGTCTGGGAACTCTGTAGGGCACGCTGTGTTTGAGAAGTCTATGGAGGTGCACCCCTCCTAAGTCTTGGGCAATCCCTCACCATATGGAATGTTTTACCAAACTCAAAACAAGCTTTGGGAGGATGTGGCGGTTATGACTAGCTCGGGCCAGGTCTAATGGACTGACCACTGAAGGCACCCTGCGCAAGAGGTGCACTAGATATTGGATGTGCATAGTAAGGCTCCTAAGGCCTAGGAGGAGCTGGAATACCACTGGCTTCTAGAAGAGTTGAATGAACGGGGCAGCTTATATAACCCGTACCATGATGATCTACAGATGGGGCACGGGCACCAGAATAATGGCCCGACTCTCGAGAGCTCTTGGCCTCCCTTTCCTCTCTGTCCCTAGCATGTATAACCTCTACCCTCTTAGCAATGCTCACCACCTGCTGATAAGAAATATCCATCTCCAACTCCAGATCCATGCTAGATCTAATGTTGGGAATGAGCCCCACAATAAACCAGCAAAACTCTCTCACGAACTGTAGAAACCAAGGCTGGTGCATGCCTAGCCAAGTCAATGAAATGGACAGCATACTCCGAAATAGTCATAGTGCCCTAGTGCAATGCTCAAACTCCATGCACCATACATCCTTGAGGCTCTAAGGGACAAACTCTCTCAAGAACATATCCGGAAACTGAGTCCAAGTAAGGGAAGCTGCCTCGGCAAGACTGTTTAAATCAAAAGTACGCCAACACTGATAGGTTGTTCCTCAAAGCTGGAAGGCAATGAAAGACCCCCACTCGATCCTGATATACCCATTGTGCGGAGGATACGATAGCACTCCTCCAGAAATCCCAAAGCATCATCTAATGCTAGACCACTAAATATAGGAGGCTTGTACTTCTTGAACCTCTCAAGTCTCTACTGCTCATCCTCTGAAGCCACTGCCCTATCCTCAAGCTGAACTGGTGCTACATGTTGTGCTGGTATAATCTCTAGGACCTGCTCCACATGAACTCACCGCTCAAGAGAGTGGGCGGCGGGAGTCTGTGCTCCTTCCCCGGCCTGGATGTGGCTGCAGCAAGTGGAAGCAACCCTGCCTCAGCTAGAGTGGTGTACATGCTCATGAACTGTGCAAGAGTCTCTTGAAGGGCTGGAGTAGTAGTAGCAGGAATATCAGGTGCCTGGACTTCGGCGGGAGCTGCTGGTGGCACCTCGGTGACAGCTCGCGTGGGTGCTTTGGCTACACCACGTGCGCGTCCTCAGCCTCTACCCCAGCCCCGACCTTTGAAGGCTTCAGTAAGGGGAACGGGTGCCTGATCATCTCTGGTAGAACGTGTCCTCACCATATCTGAGAAAATAGAAGGCAAAAGTTTATAATTGTGATATCAAAAACCTCGCATGACAAGGAAATCGAATGAAGTAGAATTTTCCTAACAGTTACATAGCCTCTCATAGATAAGTCCAGACGTCTCTGTACCAATCCGCGAGACTATAATAAATCGGCTTATGATTCATGACTCCTATGAACCTAGAGCTCTGATACCAACTTCTCACGACCCAGTTCACCCTCTGTGAGCTACCGTGACGGCACCTAGTCTCTACGACTAGGTAAGCCTAATAATTTGCGAAAAAAGAAACAACAGATAAAAACTAGTACAAACTGCGGATAAACATAATGAAAACATTTAAGATGTCGCTCGGCATATACAAATACACACTCTCAACTGAAAGATCTCCAAAACTCGAAATCTTGTGAAATTACAAGCTATGGATACTACATAGTGTTCTAACTCCAGAATGTCTAAATCAAAAGATATACAAAAGGGATATAACTACAAAAGAGAATGGAGAGGGACTCCTAGTTCTGCGGATGCGGCAGATATACCTCGAAGTCTCTAAAGAAGTGCCTCGCCTAAAGGATAGTAGGGCTGAGTCAAAGAACCTGGATCTGCACATGAAAAACATGTGCAGTGAAGAGCATGAGTACACCACAGTGGTATCCAGTAAGTGCCAAGCCTAACCTCGGTCGGGTAGTGACGAGGAAGATCAGGGCCCTACCAGTTATAAATATAAAACAAGGAAAACAATATAGAATATGACAATATAATTAAAGTGCTAACAATCTATAACAAATAAAATCACCGAAAGAATCTAACTCAGTATATAGAGATAGCAACAGGGGATCTCCCGAGATACCGTCCCGTAGTCCCAAACATAAATGTGCAAGGGCAACTCCCGGAATACTAATCCGTAGCCCCAAAGTAAATATCTAGTACGAGGAATCTACCAGGTGTTGTCCCATAGTCCCAATCATAAATGTGCAGGGGGGTCTACCGGAATACCGATCCGTGGTCCCAAAGTAAACAATCAGGGGGATCTCCCAGAATATCATCCTGTAGTCCCAAAGTAAACACACAAGAGCATCGCGAAGAATATTCAATTCTATCCAATTTCATGCTAAGAAAAAAAATAAATATTTCTAACCTAGCATGCTGCACATAATTCAAATAAAGCAGTTTGAGCAAGTAAAGCAATTAAGTCACTTAGACATGCTTCCATAAACTAACAGTAGGCTTAAATTGCTAGTAATGTAAAACAAGGAAGAAAAACGCAATTATAGTTACTTAATGAAAATAGGATTTTCAACAATTAGCACATGTATGCACTCGTCACCTCACGTACAAGGAATTTCATATATCAACAATACCAAATCCTAAGGGGAGTTCCCCCACACAATGTTAGGCAAGCCATTTACCTCAAACCGGCTCAATCAACTCGATATCACGTTCTTGCCACGAGTAAACGACTCCAAATGTCCCAAATCTATTCAAATAAATGCATAATGTAAATACAACTTCAAGTGACTAATTCCACTAATTAATTCGAAGCTAACACGCAAAATTATGAAAATTGCCCAAAAAGTCCCTGGGCCCACGTCTCGGAACCGTATTAAATTCACAAAACTACAATCCTTACACTCTCATGAGTTCATGCATACCAAATACATCAAAATCGGACCGCAAACAACCCCTCAAATCCCCAAAGCCAAGTCTCCAATTTCAAACCCTAAACCCCCAATTCTAACCCTTATTTTCCATAAATTTCTTGCCAAATCAGTAGAATAATACCATAAAACGAGTTTGGGTTCCAAAAATCTTACCTCCATGAAGCTCTCTTGAATCCTCTCTCAAAAACCTCCTAAAAAGCTCAATTCTCGAATTAAAATGGTGAAAGAATAGGCTAAAATTGCGACAAAAACCTTATATAGGTTCTGGCCCAGGGTTTCCGAACCTGCGGACCCAGGTGTGAATCTGCGAAAAATTCACTTAAATGCATTGGCCGCACCTGTGCTTCAATTACCACACATGCGGTCTCGCAGGTGCGCTCAACCTCTCGCACCTATGATTTTTGACTTTCCCTCATCCGGCCGCATCTGAGGCTGACTACACGCTTCTGCGGTTCTGCACCTGCGGTCTCTAATTTGACGGTGCGGTTATGACAGTAATTCAGCAACTTCAGCTACACACTCTAACTCCCAACTTTCTGTCAACCATCCAGAATCATCCCGAGGCACCCGGGACCCCGACCAAAAGTACGAACAAGCCATATACCACTATTCAAACTTGTACCAATCTTTAGAACACTCAAAACAACATTGAATCATCAAAATACCCTCAGATTCAATCCTAAGGATTCCAAAACTTTCAAATTCCGCATTCGATCAAAACGTCTATCAAACCTCGTCTGAAAGACTTGAAATTTTGCACACACGTCCCAAATGACACAACGGACCCACTCCAACTTTTAGAATTCCATTCCGAATCGGATATCAAAATCTTACTATCGAACCGGTAACTTTAAAATTTGGCATTTCAAGCCTAAATAAGATACAGGCTCCAAAACACAATCTGAACACACCCCTAAGCCCAAAATCACCCAACGGAGCTAACAGAACCGGCAGAATTCCATTCCGAAGTCATCTTCACAGTGCTCCGATTACGGTCCAAATTCTAAAGCTTAAAATCTCATTGAGATACTAAGTGTCCCAAAACACTCTGAAACTCACAACGAATCATCCCGGCAAATCAAAATAGCAGAAACAAAAATAGGAAAGCAATTAATAGTGGATCAGGGCGTTAATTCTAAAAATCACCCGCCGGGTCGTTACAATAAATGTAAGAATCACCCTTCGTGCTTTATAACTCTTCCTCACCATATGCATAAGTATAAATATGCACGGTATCACCCTTCGTGCTTTATCACTCTTTCCTCTCCCAAATAATAGAAATAATAACATCCCGACAAGGGAATCAGCAATAACCAATCTCATTTCAACAGTAAAATTCACAATATAAGCCTCAACTTGAGTCAACACTCAACAGTTACCCAATAACAAGAAAATATAACCGAACTTGTTCAACACAAAGAGTAACCAGCTTAAGCATGAACAATATGTGATAAGAAACACAATGATTACAAGTATAAGGCTCATTTGCATGCTATGATCCAACCACAACGTATAGATACTCGTCACCACGCCTATACATTGTACCCAACAATTAAACACGTAGAAAGTAAGACAACAATACCTATTCCCTCAATCTAAGGTTAGACCAAACACTTACCTCGATTCCACGGCCAAACTCAAGCCTCAAATACCGCTTTCTCCTTAGTTTCCACTTCCAATCCTCCTGAATCTATTCATAATTTACTTATTAACATTAATTGAAGCCAAAGAAACCAATTCGAATGATAAATTATAGATTTTCCAACATTCTTCCCAAAAGTCAAAACCCGACCCCAGGCCCGCTTGGTCAAAACTCGAAGTTCGGATAAAAACCCGATTACTCATTAACTCCAGAGCCCGGATATGTAAGTAGTTTTGGAATCTGGCCCCAAATCGAGGTCTAAATTCCCAATTTTGTAAAATCCCCAATTTTTCCCAAAATCCTTAATTCTACCATGAAAGAACAAGATTTAAGGCTAAAAATCTAATGGGTGTTGATGGAAATTGAAGGAAATGAGTTGAAGAATACAAACCTATGAATTAGTGTTGAAATACCTCTTCAAAATCGCCCCTAGGTCGAGATTTTATGAAAGACTTGTGAGTTTTTTATAAAATCATGATTATGGTTCTGTTTTTAAAAAGACTGGATAGGATTTCTTCGTGTTCACGAGAAGCCTGTCGTTTTTATGAGACGCGGTGGCCAAATGCCTTCGTGTTCGCAAGATACCCATCGTGTTTGCCAAGGCAATCTCCCCCAGCCTCTATGTTCGCGATCCAAGTGTCGCGTTTAGGATGAGTAACTTTCCCCGCTCCCAGGTCACATGCTTTGCATTCGCGATAGATGGGTCACTTTCGCGAACGATAAAGCCCTTGGTGCTCTGCGTTCGCAAAGAAGAAAATTCCCGCTGCCCCATTTTACCTTTCACGTTCGCGAGACTACCTACGCGAACGCGAAGAATGGCATATCAGAACATCTGTTGCAGCAAGTCGTAGCCTATCCGAAACTCACCCGAGCCCTCGGGACTCCAAACCAAACATGAACCCAAGTCTTAAAACATCATACAGACTTGATCGTGCGATCAAATTGCTTAAATAACACCTAAAACTATGAATTTAGCATCAGAATAATTGAAATTCTCAAGAATTCTTAAATTTTTTCTATTTTTACAACTGAGGGTCCGAATCACGTCATATAAACTCGGTTTCTTACCGAATTTTACAGACACAACTTACATACGATATTAAACTTGTACCGAGATCCGAAACCAAAATATGGGCCTGATACCATCGAAATCTAGCATCGCTAAATTTACAAAAACCATTATATTTCCAGTTAAACAATTTTCTTCAAAAATTCATTTCTCGGGCTAGGAACCTCGAAATTAAATTCCGAGCATACGCCCAAGTCTTATATTTTTTTACGGACCCTCCGGGACCGTCAAATCACAAGTTCGGGTCAGTTTACCCAAAATGTTGACCGAAGCCAACTTAATTAAATTTTATAGACAAAATTTAGCATTTTCTCAAATTTTCACATAAAGGCTTTCCGGAAGCGCGGCCGGACTGCACACAAAAATCGAGAAGAAAGAAATGAGGTCTTGAAGGCCTCGAAACCCCAATTTCGGTTCTAAAACATAAGATGACCTCTCCACTGCACATGAACCAAATGGTAACTCTTCAATCTTAACTATCGAACCTGCCGATCTAAAATAGCTATTGGCTCCTCCTCGTAGGTCAAATCCTGGTCCAACTGGACAGCACTGAAGTCTAACACGTGGGATGGATTACCGTGATACTTCCGAAGCATGGACACATGAAACACTGGATGCACAGCTGATAAACATGGCTACAATGCAAGTCTGTAAGCCACATCTCCCACTCTATCAAGGATCTCAAAAGGTCCGATGAACCTAGGTCTTAACTTTTCCTTCTTCCCAAATCTCATCATGCCCTTCATGGGCGACACCCGAAGCAACACTTGCTCTCCGACCATGAATTCCACATCACGAACCTCACAGTTGGCATAACTCTTCTGCCTGGACTAAGCTGTACGAAGTCTATCCTGAATGATCTTAATATTTTCCAAGGCATCCTAAGCTAAATATGTACCCAACAACCGAGCCTCTCCCAGCTCAAACCACCCAACCGCCGACCGACACCGTATACCATAAAATGCCTTATAGGGAGCCATCTAGATGCTCTACTGATAATTGTTGTTGTAGGAAAACTCTGCTAGTGGCAAGAACAGATCCCAAGAACCTCCACAGTCAGTAACACATGCTCGAAGCATATACTCTAAAATCTAAATAGTACGCTCAGATTGTCCGTCCGTCTGAGGAAGAAATATTGTGCTAAACTCGACCCGCGTATCCAACTCACGCTGAACTACCCTCCAAAAATATGAGGTGAATTATGTACCTCGATCAGAGATGATAGACACGGCCACACTATGAAGATGAACAATCTCCCGGATATAGATCTCTGTCAACTGCTCGGATGAATAGGAAACTGCTATGGGAATGAAATGCACTGACTTAGTCAGCCTATTAACAATAAACCATACTGCGTCGAACTTCCTCTAAGTCCGTAAGAGTCCAAAATATGAAGTCCATAGTGATACACTCCCACTTCCACTCAGGAATCTCAATCTTCTGGAGCAAACCACCAGGTCTGTGATGCTCGTACTTTACTTTCTGACAATTCAAACACCAAGCTACATATGCAACAATATCATTAAGAGTTTCTCTACCTTCTCTTTAGGAAGACCATGAATAGTGATTCCATCACCATTCATCGGCCATAATTCCGACATCCGGAGGTGGATTCTCGCAAGTTAATTGTCAAAAGATTCATCTTCTCATTGCACACAACCTCCATTTGGTTTCACCTTCAAAGATTTAACCAATTGTAAGATATCTTAATTTTTAATCTACGACTACTGTAGCATCCAGTGTTTTCAAATGAATTCTTATCACTGGAGTTTTGATGAAATACTTGGATACATCATCTAACTTTTAGGGATTAACAGATTTGAGTGATTCGAACTGTAGCATCCAAAATTTTCTCTTCTTCTTCTTCACGTAAATGCAGCTTCGAAGATCTTCATGGCTGCTGTGACCTCTCCCCAGCCTATGGCTATGGGAGAGGAAATCCAAAACCCAATACAAAATCATCCAATCCATAATTCCAAGCAATCGTATGCATCACAGGTCGTAGGAAAAGTTTTTGCCGCAAAATCGCAAAAACTAAAGCTTTGTCTAGTAACGTTTGACAAAGGTGAACCTGTTGTGGAGTTCACCGTTGAAGAGGTGAATGCTTTCACCATTGAAGAAGGTTTGCATCAAGCAGTAATCCTTAAATTCTCGTATGGCAAACCTGATCATCAGGAGTTGCGGCAGATTTTTTCGAAACAATTTGATGTTAAGGCTACTGTAATATCGGACAATTGGAATATCGACATATTCTGGTAAGGTTTGATTTGTTTGAAGATTTTGTTCAATTTTTGTCAAGATCCATAGGATATGTTATGTCGAAGGGAGATGAGTTCTTCTTTAGATCGTTTCCTTGGACAATGGGGTTTAATCTACGAGAAGAAACCTCAAAGACAGTCATTTGGATTTCAATGCCTGAGCTACCTGCAAATTTATTGGCAAAGAAATCCTTAATGTCCACAGCTGCAGCAATAGGTAAGCCTTTAGTTGTAGACAATGTGACGCAAGATCTAACGCGACCAAGTACGGCTACGGTCAAGGTGTTGTTAGATCTAATGGATAAACTTCCTAAGAAAGTCAGGATTAATATAGTTGATATGAAATCTGGGAAGTTAGTTGAACATCATCAAGTTATTGTGTATGATAATCTCCCGAAATATTACACCTGTTGTAGACATCAAGGACATGATGAAAGAAATTATCGTTGGAGGATCGAGGGAAATAAGGTTGATACAGCAGTAGTAGATATAGGGGGAGAACAGTGCAATATTGATAAATTACAGGGTGATGCTAGGGTATATCTTAATGGAAAAAGGAATCTGCAACAAACAGATGAAGCAAGAAAGGAAAAGTCAGTCGACCAACAGCTGGTACAAACAGCAGAAGGTAATCAAATTGTCATGGGGTGTAATTCTAATCTGGAGAATCCTGTAGTTGTTGGTAATTTTGGAGATCTTGTTACTATCAAAGATACAACTATTAGTAAGATTTATAAGGGTCCAACTCAACCATGTAGAGATGTTCCTGCTAGAACTAAAAACAAATGTTGATCGAGTACTTGCACCTTTTGAACCTGTGAACAAATCAGCAGTAGCATATGTATCTACGGATTTGTCTAACTCGTTTGATGCATTAATCAATGAGCATGTACATGTTATGAAGGAGGCTGGGAAAAGCTTACATCAATGGGATCATAATGCAATGTCAAAATCTAGACAAATCAATGTTTTAAGCAGTGGGAAACAACATCAAACCTAAAAGAACTTGGGTGCTCGAGAGGATGTCTCACAGGAAATTGACACTGCCAAATATCACAATGCAACGACAATTCAAACATCTGCTACAGCTGCTCCAACTTTACACATATCCAATCGTGTTTTGGATGATTTTGCGAAGGGAGAGAAGCAGGTTGATTGTAAGGCAATCTCAAACACGTCAGGCAGTGCAAAACAACAGAATAATTCAAAAGCTACAGGTGCTCTAATGACTGACTCAAAAGAAGGACATTTTAACCAGCAAATAGTCCCAGTTTCAAGCTGAAAAAAGGAAGGCAGAACCAGCACTCCTACACTGCATTTTTCCAGTCGTCAAGTGGAGAAAATTATCAAAGAATCATAGATTGAAATGATGTTGAATTCCAATCCTATGGTCAAGCAACCTCTGGTTACCTTGAACGCATAGGCGTATGATATTCCCTCTCAATCGTGCGAGTTTTTTGGTGAACATGGGGGTGAATCTGAGCAACCTGCGTTGTCCACAGGAAATAAAAATGAAGCTATACAAGCCAACGTGAGGGATATGGTTGTCCATTCCAAGATGTGAAAAGACCAAAGTTAGGAGGACGATGAAGTTGATTGACTAGATGGATATGCTGGATACTCATCGGAAGAGGCAGACAATGAGGAAGATCAGGATAGTGCAGGTGAAGACATTGAACCATTGTCAAAGACTGATGGTATAGCAAATCCCAAGAACAAATTGAATATCAATGCACCTATGTTTGTTCCAAGAAACTCTCCAACTGTTGTTATTCAAAAAACACTAGCTGGAAGGTTGGATCATAATGCAGCAACACATTTAGAGCAGCTAGTTCCAATTAATAATTCAAGCCAAAATGCTAAATCCTTTAAGCAGCAGCAACAACATATAAAACACTTCAGGTGCTAGTCATTCTGGAGAACGAAAAGCAGCAGCAACACTAGGAGCTAGGCAGCAAAAAATTGTTACAACCACTCCAATTATTTCAGCAGAGGAAAGGAACTTATTGGATGCAATGGTAAGTGCAAATCCTGTAAAACCTTTAAATACTATTGCAAGGAGTGCAGGTCGTGAGAGCAAAAATAGCAATAAATTGCAAACTATAGAACAACCACAACACAAGGCAACATTGGTTAAACCACAAGAAGGAAACAATATAGTGACACAAGGCTTTGATCAAGACATGCTAAATCTGGTGATTGTGGGCAGAGATACATATGAAGAAGGTGAGGAAGATGATATTTTAAATCAATGCCGGGTAGAGGCAGCAAGAAAGGGGGATTTATCACCAATGCATAGTGGTAAAAGTAAGAAGTCTCGTACAAGGGATAAAAGTTGGGATGGCAAGGTGAATGAAGATGCAAACGTAAGGCGACTTCCAATGAGAGTTTCCAAACAAAAACAGGCCATCCAAACTACATCTACAAAGTCCAACCATTCAAAAAAATGATGAATTTTGTACACATTTTGAATAGGGTTGATGAACAAGACAAAGAGATACAACTTGAAGAAGTTACACGTTTGGAAAACAAGGGATAAGATTTTAATTCCTGCTACATTATGTTGTATCATTTTATTAGTATAATCATTTGTAATATCATCATATAGTATGTCATAAACTCTGTGATGATTATAGAATACTTGGTACTTTCCACTTCTTATTTTTTACATGCATGCTAGTAGGTGAGGCTTTTTATGCCTCAATAGGATTAACAAGGTAAGGTTTAGGCCGGTTAGTGTTACCTTGGTCCTATGCCTTTGGAAAACATCCACACGGCTATGAGATTATATGCCCTCGTGAGACTTGTGCAGGCAGCTACACCATGAATCCTCTAGATGAGACTGCCATCATAATGCAATGTGAGGTGCAGAGGAGTGATTATATAGCCAAGGCATATGGGTAACAAGACCGGTTCTATTCCCCCCCCCCCCTTATTTGTACTTTTCCTAATTGTTGTGTTTTCTTTTCTTCTATATATAAAAAAAACTAGCCCTAGGCGCTTGCCTAGCGGTTTGCCAGAAAAAAACAATATCATTCTTTATCCTCCTCCACTAATAATGTTGTTACAAGTCCTGATACATCTTAGTTGCTCCCGGATTAATAGAATACCAGGAACTATGGGCCTCCTCTAGAATCAACTCACAAAGTCCATCCACGTTAGGCACACAAACTCGAACTTGCATCCTTAAAACTCCATAATCTCCAACTGTGACCTGCTTGGCACCTTCGTGTCGCATTGTGTCTCCAAGGACAAACAAATGAGGATCATCATACTGCCGATATTTGATACGCTCAAATAATTAAGAACGAGCGACTATGCAAGCTAAAACACGGGTGGGCTCAGAAACATCCAACCTCACAAACTGATTGGCTAAAGCCTGAACATCCAAAGCAAGTGGTCTCTCACCTACCAGAATATATGTAAGGTTTCCCATACTGACTGACATTCTGCTCAAAGCATCGACCACCATATTGTCCTTCCCAGGATGATACAAGATGGTAATATTATAGTCTTATAGCTCCAACCACCTCTTCTGCCTCAAATTTAGCTCCTACTACTTGAACAAGTATTGCAAACTCTTGTGATCTGTGAACATATCACATGACACGCCATATAAATAGTGCCTCCAAATCTTCAGCATGTTAACAATGGATGGTAGCTCCAAATCATGAACTAGATAATTCTTCTCATGAATCTTCAACTGTCGCGAAACATATGCAATAACCTTGCCATTATGCATCAATACCGCACCAAGTCAAATACGGGATGCATCATAATATACTGTATATGGCCCTGAACCTCTAGAAAATACCAAAACCGACACCATAGTTAAAGCTGACTTGAGCTTCTGAGTCTCACCTCACACTCGTCTGATCACCTGAACTGGGCACCCTTCTGGGTCACCCTGGTTATTGGGGCTACTATAGATGAAAATCCCTCCACAAACCGACGGTAATAACCCGCCAAACCCAAGAAACTCTAGATCTCTGTAGCTGATATAGGTCTACGCCAGTCCTTGACTGCCTCAATCTTTTTATGATCCACCTGAATGCCCTCTGCTAATACGACGTGACCCACAAATGCTGTTGAACTCAATTAAAACTCATATTTCAAAAACTTAGCATACAACTGACTATCTCTCAGATTCTGGAGAAGGATTTGAAGATGTTGCTCGTGCTCCTCTCGGTTGCGGAACCAAAACAAGATATCATCAATAAAACCAATCACAAAGGAATCTAGATAATGCTTTGTAAGGATTCAGAAAATTTCGCTAAGTAAATTAGGATTTTGTGGTGCCATGTAGGCTAATTATAATGTTTTATGTGCTATTAACATGATGGGCATCAATTGAATTTGGTAAATAAGTGTATATGTCATATAGTAAGTAATGTTTGGCCTAATGGGAGGCCTAAGTCTATGTCAAGTTAGAAAATTTCATAATCGGCTAAAATTCCAATTGAGTTTGCACAAGTCCACACTCTGAACGAGCATGTATAAATATGCATAAGTTTTTATGTGATAAAAAACCTATACTACGAAAGGGCTTCGAGTCTAGTTTCTAAGGCTTGAATCGTTTGTCATTTGGACATTCCTACACAAAGTTATGATCAAATTACCAAAGACTGGAAAAATGCGATCCTATATCAGTTCTGCAATCGCAAAATAATTATGCGATCCGCATAATTGATCTGCGATCGTAAATCTGGTCGCAAATTGGACCAGTGTAGCCCAGTTTTGGGCACCAATTCCGTGATGCATTTTGTGACCCATATTTCTGTTCTGTGGTCCATTATGCGACCGCAGACCCGATTTCGGAAGCTTATATTTCCTATTTTTATAACCCGACCCCATTTTAATATATAGGCTTTGGGGATTCATTTGGGGTTATTTTCTACTAATTTTAGAGAGAGTTGAGAGCATATAGAGAGAGAAGGAGCCTAGCTTCATAATCACCCAAATCTTGCTTAAGTTTTCAAGAATCAAGGAAGATAACCACTTGATTGTCCTCTATCAGGGTAAGTCCTTCTTCCAAGATTTCATGTAAGAGGTTAAGGGTTCAAATATGTTGTGGGGATTAGAAATAGGCCATGCATGCGGTACTAAGTTGTAGTGTGTGATATTAAAGAACTAATTTGGGTAGTTCCAGTTAAAATTGGTTGAGAGAGGAAGGAATTTCCATTTTCAGACCTTGTAGACTACTTCACATGTTACGTGTTTGATGAAATTCCTAAGAGAGTTATACCATGGGTAATATTCCTAATTATTAATCGATTCCCGCTATCTCCTTATAGATTGTTATTGCTAGAGATGTCGGTGGATTGTAGAAACTTAAGGAAAAGCTCTTTGGGGTATGTATGGCTAAAACCCCCACTTCTTAAAAATTGAGCTCCCATGGTGTCCCCGCATATGTTGTAAGTTCGGAATCTGATTTATGTAGTATTTGGTATTTCAAATGATTTGTTATTGCAAGAATATATGTGAAAGGTGTATCTCAATGGGTTCAATGTGTTATTCTTAGTAAATTCGGGATATGTGAAGAATGTGAACTATATGCTAAATTGCCTAGATTTCAAGTCAAGTTTAAATTGTGATTATTATGCCAAATCATGAGAATTTCCCTCTATGCTTATAACTTGAATTGCTCTTATATGTGCCCATTTTCTTAAATTTCAAGTTTGATGTTGAAAGTGAAAGTGGTGTGGAATATGAGTTATGAAATGTGTCCTAGTGCCAAGTATGATGTGATAATTGTGGCCCTAAGTGCCTATGAATTGATATATGTGAATTAAAGATTGAAATGAGATGATTAATGAGAAAGGAACAACGTCTTGGTAAGGCGGCCTAGCCAATCGGGCCGTGATCGGACGCCATGCGCACACATGGTGGTATCGTACTGATATTGAATTCCGGAAAGTAAGAATGAGACTGTGATTGAGGTACATGTCTCAAATGAGGCAACCTAGCCGATCGGGTCGTGATCGTACTCCGCTCAAGAAAGCAGTGGTATTGTGAATGATGATGAACTGTATTAAATGCACCAAACTAAAGCTATGGAAATTATGTGAAAGTAATGTGATTCCTTTTATTTTATGATGTAGTGATTGTTTAAAGCTTTTGTTGAATTTTTATCATTTCTTTGTTCTTGTATGGTTGATCTTTCTAATGATGGTGTTTAGTTATACATACTAGTGCTATTGGATGGCACTAACGTCCCTTTTGTCGGGGGCGCTATGTCTTTAAATGGATGTAGGTGGTTCTATAGCAGGCAGTGTTGGTCGCAGCTAGTGACGCATCTCCCTTTCAACTGACTTGGTGAGCCCTACTTCATTTTGGGGTCATGTACCATTGATTATCATGTACTTCATATTTTGAGGTATGGCCGGAGCCTTGTTGCTGGCATTTCCATATTACTCTTCAGTTGTATTTAGAGGCTCTGTAGATATATTGTAGGTGGTGTCGGGTATTGAAAATTTGAACTAGATATGTTGTTATTTGGCAGAATGTTTCCTTCGTACCCATTAATTGTAATAACTTTGTTAGTATGGTTGAACTGTTAATGAAAGACAAAGATAAAAAATTGTCAATGTAATGCTCATAAAGTAGGATTTATGGAGTTCATCTCCTTATTATTCATGAATTAATTTTAGGTAGAATGAAACCTAATAGGCTTGCTCAGTCGGGCTTGCTCGGTTGAGCGCAGGTCGTGCCCCTCGATTTTGGGGCGTGACAAACTTGGTATCAGAGCCAAAGTTTTTAAAGTGTCCTAGAATATCTCGGAGCCGTGTCTAGTATAGTCCTTCTTATTGATGTGTTGTCGACCACATCTATAAGTTGGAGGCTATTCGGACATTTAAGAATTTCACCCTTCTTTGATACTCCAGATCGTGCGGTAGAATCCAAGATAGGGAGCTAATTTCCTAGCTATGTCTTATTCTCTAGATGAGTAATCTCGATACCATAATCCACGAGTTTGAAGCATTAAGGAGGGAATGACCCCACCATTGAATCTGAGGGAGATTGCCCAAGCGTTTGTTAGGAGAATGTATCGAGCCATGGAGGGATTGGTAGAACTTGTTGCTAAGGGGAGTACCCTTGTTCCTATTAATATCACTGCACCACCATATAATTTAGTATATTAGTATGTTACCAACGTTCGTTAGGGATGTGGAGTCGAGGGGCATCGATTAAGTTATTGCCCTATCAACCTAAAGTCACCAAGTAAGTCACTCCCTAGTACATCATTATGAACAACACAAAAATTTTACTCATTGCATGTCGACATCCATATTGAAGAGTCCTCATAAACATGGTCGTAATAAGATGTGAGTCACAAAAACTTGTGTGTACCTACTCCTTGAAGGAGACATATTTTTCGTGAATCCACTCTGTCTCAAATTCTCTTATTTACATCCTCTTGTGGAATTAAGTTCTATAAATACGTCCTTGAATGGAGTTATAACTCTAGGATTAATACTTCCCACTTTTTTTCCTAAATTCTCAACAGGAGACTACATCCGATGAATTTGTTACAAAATATTTTTATGGACAACGTCTGCTCATTTGTGCCTATGCATGCACCGTCGTAAAGTTTAAAGTTCCATGTAAAGCATCCCAGTGTTGCGATCCTTCTCGAGCCATTCTTTTAGTCACTTTTATATATGGCTTATATGGTTTGAACAATCACTCTACTCTCTTGCGAGTATCATCATGAAAGCTTTTTAATGTCTTGTAACATAAGAGCATACCTTAACACCTATCACATAAATGCATGTCAATCAAAATGGTCATTGTGTGCATAAAGTCTCTCTGAAAATTGAGATCCTCACATCCCCTTCATAGGAAGATCTTGTGTCGCCATCTTAATATAACTTTCGTGCCCACTTGGGACATCCCGCAGTAAGTAGCTCACTTTGTTCCTAGTATCGTGGTTGCCCGTGGCGTGGTCGTGTATTGTAGTTGGGAGTTAATATAGCAGAAGCATGTCCAGCTCATAACAAATATTTATTTTCTCTTTACACCTCCATAACATGTGATAATTATGTTCTTTAGTTAGTGAATTCATTGTGCTAGTTTTCCCACACTTGTTCGATAACCATAAGAGAACATATCCTTCTATGAGTCATTGTAACACTTCCTTTCTCGTAAGGACCCCTACTAGGCTCTCCTTCAAAACCAAGTTCACCTTTGGAAGTTATCGTAGCACAATGCCTATTTCTCCTATTTTCTGTCTTTCATTAGCATCTGGGTATTTCTCAAGTTAAAGTCCATGGAGAACTCATTATGAACATTTTCAAACCTTCCATGATTATTTTATACTATCTCATTGGGTTCCCACCTCATTTTAAGTTCATCAAGGGTTGATAGCATGCCGTAATTGCTAAGATTGAACTCTTTTTGATAATGGATTATCTACACATGTGCTAGTCCAATGATCTGCTTATCAGTCTAACTCTTGCCTTTTAGTTTTGGGTTGACCAAGGAGTAATACACCTAGTAACACATTCATATGTCAAAGCCTTTCTCTCAGTCAAGTCTTATAGCATCTCCCAATGTGGCTTGTAATAGCTTGTTATGTAGAAGTGTGTTGTAGTGCTTCATTATGAAGTAGAGTTTCTAAACATAATTGGAATTTTGAATTTTGGAGCTATACATCACGTGACTACATACAGAGAACTTCTTTCAGAAATTTAGTTTCTCGTAATCCCTTTATATTACCACCCTTCCTAGTGGTTACAATGTAAAGGTTACTTCCATAAGCTCTCTCACTTTCTTTTCATGTGTATGCTCTACTTGTCCCTATGACTAGATAACTTAGGTTACTTTTCCCTGATAAATGCATTAAGATGTCTCATTCTTTCAAAATTATCCATGTGGGCACTTTGGGGCCTTGTTCTATACCAACTCGTAAGGGTTTTAAGTACTTTCTCGCCATTGTTCACGATTTTCCATGGCTACGTGGGCTTGTCTCATAGTTCCAAAAGTAATGATTTCCCCTAAGTTCAAGCTTATATTGCCATGATTTCAAACCAAAGTGCGTCCTCTTTTTAAAAGTCTTAAATGGGTCGGATTAGATGGGTTACGTGGCCTTCTGCTCACTCGGCTTCTAGGATTATTGACAACGTCATTGTCATGTGCGGGAGATTTTGCTACCCCTAGCATTCCACCTCCTTAAGGAGGATAGGAGTTTTAATTGTCTTTCCTCCCGGAGTGTTACGTCAACTATTAGAACCCCTCTAACCAATACATAATTTCACCCCTATGGTAGGATGTCCTAGCTATGTGGTTTCACTCGTGAAAGGTTGAGATTAGATGCCTTCAGATTTTTGCACATATCATAAGCATATTTATTTGGAATACAAGTTGTCGTATATTTAGTTCTCCCATATAGGGTCAATTATCAGGAAAGGCTAGGCTATTTGCAATATGATAATCTCATAAGTGTTCAACTTCTTTTCATTATCATGGGCTTATGGCATAGATTCCTAATGTCAGTTAACGTTAGGAGTGTAATTCAACTTCATGTATTCTGTAACCCATATCGCATTCAAGATATGAGAGTATTCTCATTCTTGATAAACGGACTTTCCCTACAATCTAGGAGACGACTGGGTCACATACTTGAATATTCCTCCTTAATGATTCCTATTGCCAATGTACTAGTTACCCATGTGCCTCACTTGTCTAATAATTGATGTCGTCACCATGGTTAACCATATTAGTGTTGTTAGTAGTAATCTTTGTGCCTCTTAGCATATAACCTCATAAAATACTCTACTCAGCACATTAATGGATTCCTGAATAATTTCAGCCGATCTTGAACTCCATTGCTCCTCATTGTACTAAATCTATTGGGTATTGAAGGTTCAAACATGTCAAAGAGGAAGCATCCCCGTATGATCACATATATTCGATAGGTAATTTTTATGGTCAGTTCAGCATAGCACATCTTAGTGTAATCATTGAAGGTCATCTAAGGCTTAGTGTGGCTGTTCGCATAGAGATTTAGAATTTAGGAGGGCGAACAGGTTGTTCTCAATATTTTTTCCCCTTAAGATGTTACGTGAATTGATAATGAAGGTGAAATAAGTGTATTTCACATTAGGCCGTGATGTGAGTATGATGTTTCCTCATCGTTGTTCTCCATGTATTATGTGTTTTCATATTTCTATGCCTAAGAATGTAGTTGGAAATCCCTTATGCATCATTTCGGTGGAAATTACTGAAGGTGGAGGTAATAGATAGTTGGCCTATGTCATCCTTGTTAGGTAAGTTTTGGGGTGGTGATTGCTTTCGTGAATGTGTTCTGGCCAAGTTTGTAGGTATAAGAGGCCATATTGAAGGTCGAGTGTGTTATGGAAATAATATATTTTCTCTTGATTGTATAGCAGTTGGTTTTGATTTGAAAGGTACCTTCTAGGTGTTATGATTTAAAAATGTGCAACCCACATCCAGGTATCATCGTGATAATGCAGTGCTTGTAATGCTGAGGTTCGTGTTATTGATATATATATTGTGGTGCTTTGTCGAGTTGTGGATGTGTTTTTAGGATGGTTTTGGTGGTTCTCAGGCAGGTGGATAGTCCTAGTTACAAAGGAGACTTTGCCGAAATTTCTGTAAAATTTGAGAGTTAGTCAAAATTTTGGGACTTGAGGTAGGTTAGAAAAGAGATATGTTACGTTAGGTTTTTGGGGCGGGCTCTACCTCTCATTCGAGGACGAATGATCCTACGTGGGGGAGAATGTAAGGCCCCCGAAAATTTTCACTAAGTTAATTAGGATTTTGTGGTGCCATGTAGACTAATTATAATGTTTTATGTGTTATTAACATGATGGGCATCAATTGGATTTGGTAAATAAGTGTATAAGTCATATAATAATTAATGTGGGGTCTAATGGGAGTCCTAAGTCTAAGTTAGAAAATTTCATAATGGGCTAAAATTCCAAATGAGTTTGCACAAGTCCACACTTTGAACGAGCATATCTAAATATGTATAAGGTTTTATGTGATGATGAACTTATCATATGAAAGGTCTTCGAGTCTAGTTTCTAACGCTTCAAACTGTTTGTCATTTGGACATTCCTACACAAAGTTATGATCAAATTACCAAAGACTTGAAAAATGTGATCATGTGTCAGTTCTACGATCGCAAAACAATTATGCGGTCCGCATAATTGATCTGCGATCGCAAATCTGGTCGCAAATTGGACCTGTGTAGCCCAATTTTGGGCACTAATTCCGTGATGCATTTTGCAACCCACATTCCTGTTCTGCGGTCCATTATGCGACCGCAGACCCGATTTCGGAGGCTTATTTTTCTATTTGTATAAGTCGACCCCATTTTAATAGATAGGCTTTGGGGCTTTGTTTGGGGTCATTTTCTACTGATTTTAGAGAGAGTTGAGAGCATATAGAAAGAGAAAGAGAAAGAAGGAGCCTAGATTCATAATCACCCAAATCTTGTTCAAGTTTTCAAGAATCAAGGAAGATAACCACTTGATTGTCCTCCATACGGGTAAGTCCTTCTTCCAAACCACTTAATTGTCCTCCATCCGGGTAAGTCCTTCTTCCAAGATTTCATGTAAGAGGTTAAGGGTTCAAATATGTTGTGGGGATTAGAAATAGGCCATGCATGTGGGACTAAGTTGTAGTATGTGATATTAAAGAACTAATTTGGGTAGTTCTTGTTAAAATTGGTTGAGGGAGGAAAATTTCCATTTTTAGACCTTGTAGACTACTTTACATGTTAGGTGTTTGATGAAATTCCTAAGAGAATTACACCATGGGTAATCTTCCTAATTATTAATTGATTCCCGTTATCTCCTTATAGATTGTTATTGCTAGAGGTGTCGGTGGATTGTAGAAACTTAAGAAAAAGCTCTTTGAGGTATGTATGGCTAAAAACCCCTCTTCTTAGAAATTGAGCTTCCATGGTGTCTTCGTATATGTTGTAAGTCCGGAATCTGATTTATGTAGTATTTTGTTATTTCAAAGGAGTTGGTGTTGCAGGAATATATGTGAAAGGTTTGTCTCAATGTGTTTAATGTGCTATTCTTGGTAAATTGGGGATATGTGAAGAATGTGAACTATATGCTAAATTGCCTAGATTTCAAGTCAAGTTTAAATTGTAATTATTATGCCGAATCATGAGAATTCCCCTATATGCTTATTACTTGAATTGATCTTGTATGTGCCCATTATCTTAAATTGCAAGTTTGATGTTGAAAGTGAAAGTGATACGGAATATGAGTTATGAAATGTGGCCTAGTGCCAAATATGATGTGATAATTGTGGCTGTAAGTGCCTATGAATTGATATATGTGAAGTAAAGATTGAAATGAGATGATTAATGAGAAAGGAACAATGCCTTGGTAAGGCAACCTAGCTTATCGGGCCGTGATCGAATGCCATGCCGCATACATGGTGGTATTGTGCTGATATTAAATTTCAAAAAGTGAGAATGAGATTGTGATTGAGGTACATGTCTCAAATGAGGCAACCTAGCAGATCGGGTCATGATCGGACTCTGCTTAAGAAAGCGGTGGTATTGTGAATGATGATGAACTGTATTAAATGCCCCAAACTAAAGCTATGGAAATTATGTGAAAGTTATGTGATTCCTTTTTTTTGATGATGTAGTGATTGGGTTGAATCCTTATGATTTCTTTTTTCTTGTATGGTTGTTCTTTCTAATGAGATGGTGTTTAGTTATACATACTAGTGCTATTCGATGGCACTAATGTCCATTTTGCCGGGGGCGCTATGTCTTTAAATGGATGTAGGCAGTTCCATAGTAGGTAGTGTTGGTCGAAGCTAGTGATGCATCTCCCTTTCAGCTGACTTGGTGAGCCCCACTTCATTTCGGGGTCCTGTACCGTTGATTATCATGTACTTCGTATTTTGAGGTATGGCTGGAGCCTTGTTGCCGCTATTTCCATATTACTCTTCAGTTGTATTTAGAGGCTCCGTAGACAGATTGTGAGTGGTGTCAGGTATTGAAAATTTGAACTAGATATGTTGTTATTTGGCAGAATGTTTCATTTGTACCCATTAATTTTAATAATTTGGTTAGTATGGTTGAACTGTTAATGAAAGACAAAGATAAAAATTGTCAATGTAATGCTTATAAAGTAGGATTTATAGAGTTCATCTCCTTGTTATTCATAAATAAATTTTGGGTAGAATGATACCTAATAGGCTTGCTCAGTCGGGCTTGCTCGATTGAACGCTGGTTGCGCCCCTCGGTTTTGGGGTGTGACATGCTTGAACACCTGGTTCATCAAATCCATATAAGTTGTTGGGGCATTTGTCAACCCAAATGACATCACTAGAAACTTATAATGCCTGTACCGAGTGCGAAAAGTTGTCTTAGGGACATCGGATGCCCTAAGCCTCAACTGATGGTAGCCAGACCTCAAATCAATATTCGAAAACACTTTGGCACCCTGAAGCTGGTCAAATAAATCATCAATCCTCAGCAATGGATACTTGTTCTTGATGGTGACCTTGTTTAACTACTGGTAATCTATGCACATCCTCATCGACTCATATTTCTTCTTAACAAACAACACCGGCACACCCCAGGCGAAACACTAGGTCTAATAAAGCCCTTATCGAGCAAGTTTTGAAATTGTTTTTTCAATTCTTTCAACTCTAGCGGGGCCATGCGATATGGTGGGATAGAAATAGGCTGAGTGCCCGTAGCCAAATCAATGCAAAAGTCAATATCCCTATTAGGTGGCATCCCCGACAGGTTTGTAGGAAATACCTCTGGAAACTCCCAAACAACTGGCACAGAATCCATAGAAGGAACCTCAGCACTAGAATCACGAACATAAGCCAAATAAGCCAAACAACCCTTCTCGACCATACACCGAGGCTTCATATAAAATATAACCCTGCTAGTAGAATGACCATGATAACCCTGCTGGTAGAAGGAACAAGAGTCCCCCTCCACTCCAATCGAGGCAACCCCGGAAATGCTAAGGTCACTGTCTTGGCGTGACAATCCAATATGGCATGGTAAGGTGACAACCAATCCATCCCTAAAATGATATCGAAATCCACCATATCGAGAAATAGAATATCTACGTTAGTCGCAAGACCCCCAATAACAACCATATATGAGACATGATCTACCATAATAGAATTACCCACCGGTGTAGACACATATATATAAGCACTCAAAGAATCATGATGCACAACCAAATATGGGGTAAAATAAGATGACACATAGGAGCATGTAGAACCTGGATCAAATAGAACTGAAGCATCACTACTGCAAACCGAAACCATACCTGTGATAACTGTATCAGAGGACTCAGCCTCAAGCCTGGCTGGAATAGCATAACATCGGGTCTGGGCCCCACCACTCTGAACTACATCCTATGATAGCCTCCTGATGGCTGACCTCCACCTCTAGCTTCCTGACCTCCACCTCTAACACCTCGACCTCCACCTCTAGCAGCCTAACCCCTACCTCTAGCTGGCTGAGCAAGCGGTGGAACACCTGGTGCCTAAAACATGGCACGAGAACCTTGATGTTGAGAACTACTCGAGGCTCGAGGGTAATATCTAGCAATATACCTCGTACCACTGCAAGTATAACAAGACTTCGTCTACTGAGACTGCTGACCCTGAAACCGACCCTGACAGCCTGAGTAACCACCCTGAAAACTCTGGAGCGGAGGTGCACTAGTAGGAGCTGGTGGTACTGTAGGGTAGTTTATCAGTATACTGCATATGAGAACCACACCACCTGGAGCACCGTGAGAATCCTGAAGTGTTGAATGAAATGGCCTGGGAGGACGGCCTCTACCAAAAGAATCTCTGCCTCCAGACGAGGCACCATTAATTCCACTAGAATGACGAGGCCTCTGGTCAGACCCCTAACCGCTCCCCTGAGCTAGAACCATCTCAACCCGCCTGGCCACATTGGCCGCATCCTGGAAAAAAATCTCACTCCATGTCTCCTTAGTCATCTACAATATAATAGGCTGAGCGAATCCCTCAATAAAACTCCCCACATTCTCTCTCTCTCGGTGGGGAGTATAAGAAGAGCATGATGAGTCAAATCAATAAACCGCGTCCCGTACTATGTGACAGTCACAGAACCCTGTTGAAGACGTTCGAACCTCCTGCGGTACTCCTCTCTCTGAGTGACAGGAAGTAACTTCTCGATAAATAGCTGAGAGAACTGGTCCCAAGTCAAATTAGGAGACCCAGCTGGTCTGGCCAAATAATAATTTCTCCACTATTTCTTGGCTGAACCTGACAGACGAAAAGTAGCAAAGTTGACCACATTAGTCTCCACTATCCCCATGTTTCGTAGAACCTCATGATAGCTGTCCAAATAGTCCTGGGGATCCTCTAAAGATGTACTGCCAAAGGTAGTAGTGAAAAGCTTGGTGAACATGTCCAATATCTACAAAGCATCTGAACACATAGATGATCCATCACTGGTCTGAGCTACAACACCCGGTGGAACTACCCCAACTGGCTGAGCTGCTGGAGTCTGAAACTGGGGAGCAATCTACTCTGGAGTGCGAGTAACAGGAGTATGTGCTCCTCCCCTAGCCTAAGATATGGCTGGTGCTATAGGAAGTATGCATGTCTGAGTGACACTCTCCATTAGGCCCACTAAACAGACCAAAGCATCCTGGAGTACCGGGGTAGTGATGAACCTCTCTGGAACCTGAGATGGACCTGCTGGAATGGTCTGGGCCGAAACCTCATCATCAAACTCTACCTGAGGCTCCACCGCTGGTGCTACTGCTCTGGGCTGAGCCCTACCCCTATCTCGGTCTCTAGCACGGCCTCGACCTCGTCCTCTGCCCCTCGTAAGAGCTTCTACTGGGGGCTCGGGCTACTGATCAGCTGATGAAGCGGTATGTGTTCTTGCCATCTGTAAAAGAATAGAGTAGAAGTTCAATTAGCATTGAGAAATCAAACTGCACGACAGAGATGAATAGAAGTGAAACTGTTCCTAACACTATAGCCTCTGGGGGGATAAGCACAGACGTCTCTGTACCGATCCCTCAGACTCTACTAAGCTTGTCCGTGAATTGTGAGACCTAAGCAACCTAAAGCTATGATACCAACTTGTCACGACCCGAACTTCCCACCGTCGGGACCGTGATGGCACCTAACATTGTACCCGCAAGGCAAGCCAACATTACAAATTATTTTACCTTTTTCGTTTATCTTTTAATAATTTATGTGTTAACAAAAGTAAAACAACGAAAGAATTAACATCATACCTTAATACTAATAATGAAATTGTAATACAACTCCACCCAGAACTGGTATCACAACTCACGGACTGTCTACGAATACTACAGATATTGTTCTGAACAAAGAAAAATATACATCTGTCTCAAAAATGGGTAAAAACAAAAATGAACTAGGATGAAAGGGGACGCTAGGGCATGCGGACGCCTGCAAGACTACCTTGGGTCTCAGGTGGACTAAAGGCAACAACCTCAAACTATGGTATGTATGATCCAGTACCGAGATCTGCACAGAAATTGCAGAGTGCAGTATCAGTACAACCGAACCCATATAGTGGTAAGTGCCGAGCCTAACCTCGGCGAAGTAGTGACTAGGCTAGAACACGACAACCAACACAAACCTGTACATTGAAACAATATCTAACATAATAACAATAGTATAAGCTAAACAGAAATTAATGTGAATGGGCAACATGCTATGGTGGTACCAGAATAAGGAATCATAGTAATAACATAAATGAAACAATTAATGCACTTGAACCGACAATAGAAAATAATCACAGCAAACAGAAAATGAATGCACAGCATTACCCTTCGTGCTTTTACTCTCAATCCTCACAATGGAATCAATAATAAAATGTGCATGGAATCACCCTTCGTGCTTTATCACTCTTCCTCACCATATGAATAATATAAATTTGCATGGCATCACCCTTCGTGTTTTATGTCTCTTCCTCACCATACGCATCAATATAAATGTAAATGTGCACGGCATCACCCTTCGTGATTTATCTCTCTTCCTCACCATATGCATCAATATAAATGTATATGTGCACGGCATCACCCTTCGTGCTTTAACACTCTTCCTCACCATATGCATAAGTATGAATGTGCAAGGCATCGCCCTTCGTGCTTTATCACTCTTTCCTCACCCAAATAATAGAAACAATAACATCCCAGCAAGGGAATCAGCTATAACCAATCTCATTTCAACAGTTAAATTCACAATATAAGTCTCAACTTGAGTCAACACTCAACAACTACCCAATAACAAGAAAATATAACCAAACTTGTTCTACACAAAGAGTATCCAGCTTAAGCATGAACAATAAGTGATAAGAGACACTGTGATTACAAGTATAAGGCTCATTTGCATGCTATGACCCAACGACAATGTATAGATACTCGTCACCATGCCTATACGTTGTACCCAACTATTAAACACGTAGCAAGTAAGACAACAACACCTATTCCCACAAGCTAAGGTTAGACCAAACACTTACCTCAATTCCACGACCAAACTCAAGCCTCAAATACCGATTTCCATTTAGTTTCCACTTCCGATCCGCCCGAATCTATTCATAATTTACTTATTAACAATAATTGAATCCAAAGAAACCAATTCAAATGATAAATTATAGATTTCCTAACATTCTTCCCAAAAAGTCAAAACCCAACCCCGAGCCTGCTTGCTCAAAACTCGAATTTCGGACAGAAACCCGACTATCCATTCACCCCCGAGCCCGGATATGTAATTAGTTTCAGAAGCAGACCCCAAATCGAGGTCTAAATTCCCAATTTTGTAAAATCCCCAATTTTTCCCCAAATCCCTAATTCTACCATGAAAGAACAAGATTTAAGGCTCAAAAACTAATGGGTGTTGATGAAAATTGAAGGAAATGAGTTGAAGAACACAAATCTATGAATTAATGTTGAAATCCCTCATCAAAATCACCCCTAGGTCGAGTTTTTATGAAAGAGTTGTGAGTTTCTGATAATATCCCGATTTTGGTTCAGTTTTTAAAACGACTGGATAGGCCTTCTTTGCGTTCACGAGAAGCATGTCGCGTTCGAGAGATGCAGCGGCCAAAGGCCTTCACGTTCGTGAGATACCCATCGTATTTGCGAAGGCATTTACCCCTGCCTCCACATTCGCGATCCAAGTGTCGTGTTCCCAATGAGTAACTTTTCCCTCCACCAAGTCCCATGCTTCGCGTTCGCGGTAGACGGGGCACGTTCGCGAAGGGTAAAGGCCCCACTGCTCCGCATTTGCAAACTGTCCTTCGCGTTTGCAAAGAAGAAAATTCCCCCTGCCCCTATTTAGCTTTCGTGTTCGCAAGACTACCTATGTAAACGCGAAGAAGGGAATATCAGAACATCTGCTGCAACAACAATACCAGATTTTCTAAGTCTGATACATCTCGTAGCCTATCTGAAACTTACCCAAGGCCTCTGGGATCCAAATCAAACATGCACTCAAGTCTTAAAACATCATATGGACTTTCTCGTGCAATCAAATCGCTAAAATAACACCTAAAACTACGAATTTAGCATCAACATCAATGAAGTTCTCAAGAACCATTAAATTCTTTCTATTTTTACAATCGAGGGTTCGAATCACGTCATATAAACTCTGTTTCTTACCAAATTTTACAGACACGAATTAAATACCATATTAAGCCTGTACCGGGCTCCAAAAGAAAAATACAGGCCCGATACCATCAAAATCAAGCATCTCTAAATTTCCAAAAGCTATTATATTTTCAGTTAAACAATTTTCTTCAAAAATTCATTTCTCGGGCTAGGGACCTCGGAATTCAATTTCGGGCTTACACCCAAGTCCCATATTTTTCTAGGACCCTCCGGGACCATCAAATCACAGGTGAGAGTTCGTTTACCCAAAATGTTGACCGAAGTCAACTTAATTCAATTTTAAAAGCAAAATTTAACATTTTCTCAAATTTTCAAATAAAGGCTTTCCAGAAGCGTGTCCGGACTGCGCGCACAAATCGTGGAGAAAGAAATTGAGGTTTTGAAGGCCTTGAAACCCTAATTTGGGTTCTAAAATATGAGATGACCTTTTGGGTCATCACACTAGGTCTGCAGACGTGGCAAATGTACCTTGAAGTCTCCTGAGGCCGCCACCACACAACTAGACTCGAGGATGATAGCTAGTACCTGGATATGCACACGAAAAAACATATGTAGTGATTAAACCATAATGATACCTAGTAAGTGCCAAGCCCAACCTCAGCCAAGTAGTGACGAGATCAGGCCAGGTCCCTACTGGTATAAGTATAATGAAATAAGACAGAAAGAAGTATTACAGTAAAATTATTACAGAAATCTAACAGGAATAGAATTCAATGAAAACCAACAACTCAGAACATAGTAATAGCAATAGGGGATCTCTCGGGATACCATCCCATAGTCCCAAACGTAAATGTGCAGGGGAATCTCCCAAAATACCGTTTTATAGTCCCAAAGCAAATATACAACACTGGGGGATCTCCCTTAATATCATTCTGTAGTCCAAAAGTAAATATATAGTGCTGGGGAATCTCCTAGAATATCGTTCTGTATTCCCAAAGTGAATAGCAGTACATGGGGATCTCCCGGATTACCATTCCGTAATCCCAAAGTAAATAAGCAGTGCAAACATTAGAATTACAACTACAATACGAAATCCTACGATTTAGACTAATTACAAGTCAACAAAGAAGCAGAAATTCACTAAGCATGCTGCACAGAGTTCAGGTAAGCAATTAAGACATGTAGTCATGCTATTCTAAACTAAACAAGATAATTACATATGATAGTGTAGCTCAATTAAAGGTAAACAGATATATTTCTTAACAAAAATGCAGTTTTTCAACAAGTAGCCCGAGTACGCACTTGTCACCTCATGTACACGGCGCTCATATACCAAACAATACCAAATCCTAAGTGGAGTTCCCCCACACAAGGTTAGGCAAACCACTTACCTCAAACCAAAGGCCACTCAAAGCTCAATCACAGCTTTGCCTTTCAAACATGCCTCTGAACCAACAATATCTAGCAAATTAGCAATCAAGTATTTCAAAATAAGCCTTAGGAATCACCTACGATAACAAAAGACTCAATTTAGGTCATTATTAAAAAAGTCAACAAAAGTCAACACCCAGGCTCGCTTGGTCCGAACCCGAAATTCGGACCAAAACCAGATTACCCATTCACCCCCGAGCTCGGATATACAATTGGTTTTGGAATCCGAACACAATTTGCGCTCTAAAGCCCCAATTTTCGAAATCCCTAGTTTCTCCAAAAATCCCCAATTCCTCCATGAAAACCTTAAATTCTAGGCTGAAATCTTGTAAAATAAAGTGAAAGATCGAAAGAAACTAGTTTAGAATCACTTACCTATGATTTGGGGAAGAAAAAGTCTTTGGAAAATCGTCTCTTGTGTCTTATGTTTTGAAAATTTGAAGAATGAATGAAAAATCCAATCTAAGTCCCTTTTCATTACCTGCAGATGTCACATTTGCGACCCGAGCTTCGCAAGTATTGCAAATGCGAACTTGTTGTATTTCTAATTCTATCGCGAATACGAACATATTGTTCACAAATGTGGAACTGGGATCGCAATTGCGACCCCCTTCTTCGCAAATGCAAAGAACCTCTTCCCAGAACACTTCGCAAATGCAAAGATTTTTCTCGCAAATGCATGGACTACCTGGCCCGGCTACTCTTCACATTTGCGATGAGTATCTCGCAAATGCAAAGCTGTCATGCTTGCAAATGCAAACTCTAATCTCATAATTACAAGATCAGAGGCCAATTCCCAGAAATTGCAGGTATCAGCTATGCTTCAGTCCAATTTCACTCTGTAGCCTATCCGAAACTCATCTGAGCCCGCGGGGCTCCAAACCAAATATGAACACAAGTGTAAAAATATCATACAAACTTGCTCATGCGATAAAATCATAAAAATAAAACTTAAAACCACGAATTTAGCACCAAATCAAATAAAATTCTCAAGAACACTTTGAAATTCTTATTTTCTCAACCGAATGTCCGAATCACGTCAAATCAACTCCGTTTTTTACCAAATTTCATAGACATGTCTTAAATATAATATTGGACCTTTACCGAGGTCCACAATAAAAAATACGGACCCGATACCAACAAGATCATACATCAATACTTTTCTTAAAAATCAATAATTTTTCAGATTTCAATTTTTAACAAAAATTCATAACTCGGGCTAGGGACCTCTGAATCCGATTTCGGGCATACGCCCAGGTCTCATATTTTGATACGAACCCACCGGGACTGCCAAAGCATGAATTCGGGCCAGTTTACCACAAATGTTGACCAAAGTCAACTCAAATGAAGTTTTTAATCAAAAATACTTATTTTATCACCTTTCAGCACAAAAGCTTTTCGGAAACACACCCGGACTACGCACGCAAACCGAAAGGGATAAAATAAGGGTTTTAAGATTTCGAAACACAGAATTTGATTTTAATTTATAAGATGACCTATCGGGTCATCACACAAGCACATATAAAATCTAAAAATCCAAATAAATAAGGTTCTTTCTCTCCAAAAATCACACGCAAAGATCTCCTTCCATATTTTTAAGCGTTATTAGCGACATTAGATGCAAGACAAAAAAAAATTTCATGGATGAGGTATAAAATAAGGTGATGAATATACACATACACACACACACACACAAGATTCCAAAAATCTAAGAAAAAATTGACCTTTTTCAATGAGTATGGTTGAAACTCATTGAAAACATATAGATGGTCAATATATAAAATTTAAGGAAGATTAGAGGTGATTTGGACTGATTTGGTAACATAATTCGTAGTTAAAATCGAGTTCAAAAAATTCTTCTGCGACACATGTATCTCACACACATGTATACATGGATATACATGTGATACACATTTAATATAAATATAATACATATGTGATACACAAATGATGCATAGTGTGATACATATTTTTTTTCATGTTCATCTTTTATTTCGAATTTTCAGTTCAAACCACTTCAAAACTCCACCAAATCATTTCAAAATTGAGATTCAAGCTCCTTAAGATGTAACAATCTATTCTAATAATACTCACTTAAAAGAAACCAAAAATTTAATCTTTTTTCTGCTATAAATAGCTAATAGGCTAATATTGATAATATTTTGCTAACATTTGTAATATTTTATGAATTAGCTAATTTTTATAATAAACTACTTATAAATTATCATAGCTGGTAGTTTCCCTCTGGTCTTCTGCTACAAACTTTACTCTGATAATTAGAGAAAATATAAGTATATTTACGTAAGAGCAATTTATGCTATATACCTACTAAAAACAAACTAATTACCCATTTTTACCTACTCTCAAAATATTTACACTATACTCCTAGCTGACCAAAATATTTACCCGTGTACTCATTTTTCTTATTTATTCTTCTACTGCAATTATGCAGTTTAAAGTTGCCTTGTATTTTTTTCCTATATTTTTCTTCTGCCTTTCACTTTCTCTAATTGGATTATATCCCTCCGTACAATCACTAATCAATCCACTTTTTCTATTCTCTCTTTTTCATGTATTCCAGAAAAACAAAGCTAGAAAGTAAATCTATAAAAAAAAAGTAGGGTTTCAATAGTTTCTTCTCAAAATTCTTAAACTCATTGAGTTCGATAGATTTTGGCTTTCTATATATGAGATTTTTATTCTACGTCACGTGTGATGCTCGTACTAATCACCTAAAACACTCGATTACTTAATTGGATATTGTGTTAAAAGTTATTTTCAGAGATTTTCTTGTTAGACTCCTTTTCAAACTCCAGATCTGGACTTTTGTGTGTGTTTGAAGACCCACCATTGTTGAGTTTGAAACTCTTGAATTTAAAATTTTCTTTTGATGTTTTGTTGTTTGATTCAAAGTGGGTGTTATAAAATATTATTTATAGTGCCTTTTGGGAAGTTCATATTGAAATTTCGTCGCATTTGAAGCTTATTTGAGGTGATTCGAATCGAATTTTTCAGTTGAAAATTATTTAAAAAAAACACAATAACCCAATAGTATACCACTACAGTATATATACTATAAAAGTACACTACTATATTATATATTTTATTGCAGCATAATGCAACAATATACTATAATAGTTTATAATTTACTGTAATAATATACAATATATGACAACATTATACCGTTATAGTATATAATATACTGCAACAATATACTGTTATAATTAGATCCTTTTTCAGCTTTTTGAAATATCCGTGTCCTTTTTCAAAATTTAGACGAAGCACTCATTTGTTTTTCAAATACTTTTCTAAATGAACTATTAAATGGAATTCTATGGAGGTATTATTCATTGCATAAACTCTCATTGGGTAAATTAGATTTTGTAATAATTGATATTATTTCAGTTTATAATTAAATTTAAAAAAAAATAAACTCTTTACGTACAATTGTATACCTTGTTGGTATAGCTATATACAATACCAGTATCATATGTTAGTTAAAATATTTTTTGGTTGTATTAGCTACATTTAAGTGGCACACTATTTGATTTTTCTTTAGTAATAGTAGTATAGTATAGTATCTTGAATTTTTTTAATTTTCCTTTATGCATGTGTATTATGTAATGTAACGACCCGACCGGTCGTTTCATGAGTTACCACTCTGTTTTCTCCTTTTCTGCTTTTTTATGCTTTGTTCATCTGTGTTATATGGTATTGGGTTGGTTGGTTTGAATTCGGAATGATTTTGAAAAGGTTTGAGACACTTAGTCGCTTTTGGGTAAGCTTAAATGAAATGGTTGAATAATTAAAAAATGAGATTATTCAGGAGAAAAAGTCAATCCGATGTTGACTTATGTGAAATAGGTCTCAAATATGAATTTTGATGGTTCGAATAGCTTCATGAGGTAATTTAGGACTTAGGAGCGTGATCGAAATGAGTTTTGGAGGTGCAGAGTAGATTTAGTCTTGAATTGGCGAAATTGGAATTTTGGCGTTTTCCGGTTGGTAGCGGAGATTTTGATATAGGTGTTGGAATGGAACTCCAGGAACTGGAGTAGGTCCGTTGTATCATGTGTGATGTTTGTGCAAAATTTCAGGTCATTCGGACAAGGTTTGATAGACTTTTTGATTAAAAGCGAAATTCGGAAGTTTTTGGAACCTTAGGCTTGACTCTGGTGTTATTTGGTTGATTAGATGTTGTTTTAGGTATTTCAAAGATTGGTATAAGTTTGGATACTAGTATATGACTTCACTACAAAAAAGTATGGAATTTTCAACAAACTTTTTTCGTTGCCATACATTAGATATTTTTGCGAAAAATACTTTTGGCAACAACCAAAAAGTTGTTGCATGCCGTTGCAATAAATGCTGATGGGAAAAGTTTTTGCAACAACAAAAATTATCATTGCCAAAAGCTGACTTAACGCAACAAGAAATATTGTTGCCATAAATTATATTTTGATTATACACTTGTGGCTTATAAAAATATTTAGCAACAAAATTTATTGTTGCGTAAGTTGTTATTATTTTTTGCAACAATACTCCTTGTGGCAAAAAAATGGCAGGAGGGTGGTTAATAATCTGTTATAAAGGTTTTTCGCAACACGTATTATTGTGGGCACAAACCACTTTTTGCCAACAATATTATATTTCTATTATATTGCTAGCAATAATAAATGTGTAGTTGCTACATACACAAATCACATTTTCTTTTAAACTATCACAAATATATATATAAATTAATATATGATATATATTTGCAAAGGTCAATACAAATGATGCACTAAGTATTTACATACTTTCAAAAATTAAATACTACTAAAACACATGTTCTTACTTAAAAATAATCACAAGAGCATCTACAGGGTCATAATTTCTAATCTAATAACAACCCAAAAGTAAATCTTTTTCTAGTAGCTTGAGCATTAGATGAACCATATTATCAGCTATGTTGGTTTATTCATCTTCATCCTGCAAAAGAAGATAAATTATAATTATAGTTTTTATAAAAAAAAATATAATGTATACTAGTACCGATCAAAAAAAAATTGGGCACCAATGAATGATATAAAAAGATTCTTAAAGCCAAAGCTAAAGCTAAGAAATCAAGTAAGAATTATATGGAAGCCTATCAAAATCATGCCTATAGTAAGCTAGTTGTCTATGAAGTCGTTATTAATATAACATCATGATCATGATTCATGAAGAAGCAAAAGTCTAAAACAAAATTTTGCATGACAAAATTACTAAGTATACAGTATTTGTATTCTTCGACACCACTCCAAAGTTTGTTCTACAACTACACTTGGTCTAACCAAAGATAGCTTGGAATCAATCTATTTCACTTTTCTCTTCAAAAAGACTAGTCATCTTTCTCTGAAGTCCTGTAGAAGAAAATGAAGGATATAGTTTGACAAAAGAGTTTGTAGGAGGAAAATGAAGCCTCTTATGGGCAGACAAACAGAAGTTTATTGTATAGATGTTCTAACATTTAGTTGTCCCTGCAAAAAATTAGGTGGCTCTTTAATTTTAGAACTCTTAAGGTATGCTAGTATCATAAGAAATATGTGACGACCCTACTCGTCGTCTCATGTGTTTTCGCCCCATTTCCCCCATATTATGTTGTTCTATGTTTCAATATCAGTATTTGAGTTGATCGGATAGAATTGAATTGGTTTTAGTTGGAAATGAGGCACATAGTCTCTTAGAAGGAAGCTTGTCTTGGAAAAGTCAACCGGAAGTTGACTATATAGTTAGAATGCTCGTATGTGAATTTCGGTGGTTTGGTTAGCTTTGGGGGATGATTTGGGACTTAGGAGCGCGATCGGAATTGAATTTGGAGGTCCGGTGTAGAGTTAGGCTTGAATTGGCGAAGTTTGAGTTTTGGCGAATTCCGGTTGATAGGTGAGATTTTGAACCGAGGGTCAGAATGGAATTCCGAAGTTGTTGTAGCTTCGTTTGGTGATTTTGGATATGTGTGCAAATTTTCAGGTCAGTCGGACATTGTTTGGTCGGGTTTTTGATCGAAAGTGAATTTCGGAAGTTCTTGAAGAACTAAGGCTTTGATTTGGTGAAATTTGATGATTTTGATGTTAACGATGGTGATTTGATAATTCGAGCAAGTTTGAATAAAGTAATAGATCATATCTGTGCTTTTTGTAGAGGTCCCGGGGGCCTCGGGGTGATTTCAGGTGGTTAAACGAATGATTCGGAGTTTGTTGCAGGTTTGATGTTTTGCTGGTTCTATCATTTTCGCATCTGCGGAAAAAAGACCGCATAAGCGGTTCCGCAGATGCGGCGTAATGATCGCAGAAGCGGGCCTTGAAGGCATAGGCAATTTCCGCAGAAGCGGAGTGGTTTCCGCAAAAGCGGGAATCGCAGATGCGATTTTGGACCGCAGAAGCGGTCTGGGCATTTTTGGGATAAACCGCAGAAGCGTTTGGGGAACCGCAAAAGCGGTGATCGCAGAAGCGGTAGTTGAAGCGCAGAAGCGAAAAGGGTCTGGGCAGAACAATATTAAGTCCCCTTCACGAATTTTGAAGGAGAAAACATTTGGAGCTTCGGACTTAGGCGATTTTTGGACAATTTTGAAGTGGGTTTCGAGAGTTTTCATCAGGTATGGATTCTTGGTCTTAGATTATGTTATTATGGTGTAAAAACATAGATTAACACTGAAAATCCAAGGGAATTAAGGTTAAAAATGGAGGTTAGGGCTTGAAAATTTAAAGAGTATAAACTAGTGATTTGAGGGGTCAAATGGACTCTGATTTTTGTGAATTTGATATGTATGAACTCGTGGCGAGATAAGGAAGCCGGTGATGTTAATTTTATAATTTTTCGAGATGTGGGCCCGGGGCTCAGGTTTTGCAAATTTTGAGATTCTTGATATTTTTCGATTGTTTTCGAGTGGGTGGTGTTCCCTTAGAATATTGTAATGTATTCGCTCTGATTTTGGTTAGACTCGATGCGCGTGGAGGCCAAGTTGAGGGGCAAGGGTATCGCGAGCAAGGAATTTCACGGGTTCGAGGTGAGTAATGATTTTAAATGATGTCTTGAGGGTTTGAAACCCCGGAATTGCACAACATACTTCTATGTTGAGAAGAGACACGCACTGTATGATGAGCGCAGAGTCATTTACTATTGGGGATTGTGACTTGGTCCATCCCGGTTGATATTTTACCGCATATTTGATAAAGACTTGATGTTTTTTCACTATGATTTGGGCTTATTGCCATACTTGGGCTTCGTGCCGACTATTTGAAATCCTTTGTAAACTTCCATCATTGTTTTTCCTCACTAATTGAAATATTACTTGAACTCAGTCCAACTGAATTATACTGTTTCATGAACTCAGCTACATTTATACTCCACTTGAGATTTAAATGATATTTTTAATGTTGTTTGAGCTGAGCACCATTGTTTTACTGATGCCCAAAGGGCTTCTGATTATTTTCTGGACTGATTGAGGCCGAGGGCCATATGTGAGGATATGTCGAGTGAGGTGAGGAGGCTTTCAGGCCTCGAGTGATGTGAGGAGGCTTTCAGGCCTCGAGTGATTGGTGAGGAGGCTTTCAGGCCTCGAGTGTATTATGAGTAGGCTTTCAGGCCTCGCATTGATATTGTTCAGTCTTTCAGGCCTTATTGATAGCGCTTGGGCTGTAGGAGCCTCTCCGGAGTCTGTACACACCCCAAGTGAGCGCAGGGTACCCAGGTGAGTTGGGAGTGGGCCCGAGAGGCTGATGTTGTGTTTTGTGAGTTGGGAGTGAGCCCGAGAGGCTGATGTTGTGTGTTGGTGAGTTGGGAGTGAGCCCGTGGGGCTGATACTATGTTGAAAATTTGATATTGAGCCCGAGGGGCAAGTTTCTGATTATTCCTTACTTGTTGAAATTAAGTGTCTTCACTGTTTTTAAAAGAGAATCATCTGTTACTTCACAGTTTTATTGCGTAACTGATTTTACTGCTTGAGATAGCGTTATTTGTGACTTTATGAGATTTCATGCTTTCGGTGATTATTTATTTTTATTACTCACTGAGTTGGAGTACTCACTTTACTCCCTGTACCTCGTGTGCAGATGCAGGTAATTGTTCACCCGGTAGCGGGTTTGAGCTGATTGAAGGTATTGCGATTATAGCTGAGCAAGGTGACCGCCAGCGTTTGCGGCACCGGACTTATCTTTTGGATTCCAGATTTCCTTTTATATGTACTTGGCCCTGTAGTTGTGTTCCTACTTCTTAGATGCTCGTGGCTTGTGACACCTCGGTCGGGCTGTGTAGGGTTGTATATATTGTTAACAAATATCATTTAGGCATATTTGTCTATTCATTATGTTAATTATTTTGATAAGAGGTTAATTGGGTTACTTGGCTGGTCTTGTCTTCACGAGAGGCGCCATCACGACCGGGTTGGAAATTGGGTCGTGACAAGTTGGTATCAGAGCCTAGGTTAGTAGGTCTCACGAGTCATGAGCAGGTTTATTAGAGTCTCGCGGATCGGTGTGGAGACGTCTGTATCTATCCTCGAGAGGCTGCAGAACCTTTAGGAAAACTTCACTTTCTTGGAATTCTTAT
This sequence comes from Nicotiana glauca, assembly GCA_026770625.1. Lineage (NCBI taxonomy): Eukaryota > Viridiplantae > Streptophyta > Magnoliopsida > Solanales > Solanaceae > Nicotiana > Nicotiana glauca. The sequence goes on along the minus strand of MU747054.1, from coordinate 39,986 downwards.
CGTGCATATTCAGCTTGAGATGTAACTCTTGAAGTTCCTTCCACGTCTGTATACGCACGTGAGCGCTCAGTAGTATATGTGCGTTGATGGCTTGTGATTTCCTCGATCGAGGGGGGCGAGATGTAATCTCCGTGAATTTGATATTGGGCCAGTCTAGAGAACTTGAGGCCGGATCTTTGCTTATGGCTTGAGCACCAAGGTGCTAATTTTGTGAGCTGGTGTTAGGAACTTATACGTTCAGTATTGTCCCTAATTGTGGGAATGGCGGCCAGATAACTACGTAATGAGTATATTGATACTGTGTAATGTTTCTATATGACTTGGTAATGACGAAGAAATCTGCAGGATAGTAGATAGACTGTTAAGTGATTCGATTCCTATTGTGGCCTGATGTGTAGTCCGAATTATGGGCACGTGAAGAATATTTTTGTATCTCCTAGTTGAGAAGTGAAGTACATTATGTGTGGCGATATGGGTTCAGACTCAGGAAGACTAAATGGCTGTGTTATGTGTATGATGGTGGAAGGTGTGCTGAAATACTAAATTGAGGCGAAGCAGGTGGGATATCTCCTGCGGAGTGTTCTTAAGTAGTATGATCCTTATGTGTATGTTAGAAGATCTCATGTGTAATTGAAGGGTACGTGTTGAAATTTAAAAATTCGGGTCGCTTAAGAGAGTGGACTCAACTGATGTGGGGATGAATGCGAGGTTTGTAGAGGATTTCAATATCCGAGGATCTGTGTTTTCATAAACTAATAGATGATTTGAGTTTAATATCACTATAATATAGTGGCATCATTAGAGTAGAAGTATTATGGGTTATTAAATGTATCCTGATGGATGGCTTCGAGCCAAGTTGGGGAGGTTGCTGTTGATTAGCTAATTGCACGGTTATGTGCTATGTTGGTTCCTTTTCGAGGTATGCTGGCGGATCAGTTCGGGTTGCAGAAATGGAGCCGAGGATGGCACGAGTAAAGCAAAATTTTGACGAAGGTTACATGGTGCTTTGTAGGTGTGAGAAAATAATAGGATGTCTTGAGTTGTTGCTGATAAAGAATGCTCAGTGTATAGAGAAGGAAGATGTTCGTTTGTATCGGAATGAGATCATGTCCTGCGGGGTCGGAGTGCTAAGGAGGCACGGATGGTTATGTCTATTTGATCGGGTAAATTGCGGTTGAATAAGAGTGAATGGCTTGTGAGAATGGTTCTAATGGGTTCAAGAGCCTGCGTACGTCAATTGAGAGTTCTAAAGTTGCATATGGGGTTAGGAAC